>JABCKV010000101.1:29242-63136 GCA_018282005.1 Asterophora parasitica
GCAGGGTTGCGAAACGGGTTCCGGTTCTTGACTGCGAACTGTGAGCATGTTGACTACCAGCGCTCTCTGGGGCTAGGTAACAGAGGCGCTACTTATGCCCATGTGCAGAAATGCGCATTTTTGGCCCTCTGTCCGTCTTCCGGGCGGAAGCTGTAGATATGTGCTAGATTTGGGTGGCTCAGGGTGGTAAATCATGGAAAGTTCAAGAAACAGCGAGCTATTTACTATCCTTGCAACGCTCAACGAGACCACGTGGATGTTGCGAGCGTATTCGGCAGGGGGCTGGACGAACACCGAGAGATTTCGACTGATCTGCAGAGTCAATGCAATCGGCACTTGGAGGACTGGGGTCCGTCGTAAGTAGGGGAGAGAAACTAAAGAAACTCTACGTACGCTAGGAGACGAAACGAAGTACCAAGAACCGGGAATTTACTGAGTACGCGCAGCGCGTCACGCGACGCCATGTCACGTGGTGCAAACAATCTTTGTCCCTCGCCTCTCCTCGCCTCCGTCCTGACGCGACGTGCTCCTGGGCCCTGGCGTCTATGTCAATGTGTTCGCTGAAATCGGATAGAACACTGTCGTCAAGATAATAGAACAAATCGGTTCGAGCCTCTCATTTTTATTGTCTTCCACTGACTCTTCTCTCCGACCACAAAGTACTGTGGACATTGTTATAGCAGAGCGCAGGAGGATGCACGCCGTGGATGCTAAGGAAGCCGTCGAGAGTAAACTTCACCTCCTTCGAACTGTTCCCACCGAAGAATTTCTGGATAAGAATTTTCCTTCTACGTCTCTGCCGCCGAAACGGAGCATTAAGGATCTATACGATGAACTCCTTGCTGCTGGTCATTTTCCTGAGGATGCCGGGTGGAAGGGCTGGCTTCAGCCGTCTACAAAACGCAAGAGGAGGCGCCTCTATAGGTCTTTCGTCAATGCTGCCAACGAAATCTGCCGCCTGATTCCACTGGACCACGGGACTCCAATGTACTGGATTGACCGTCGCAGGAGGTCTCCTCTCTCCACAGACCCGAATTTTGTTAACCTACGGCCCAACTGTCTATCGGCCAGCATTTTGGACGAAATGGAGTTGGAAGACCTCGACACGGCAGTAAAGGACCTTGCCAGCAAAACAACTAGAGCACTGTCGAAAGAGGTATTCTGCAGCTTGTTACGTTTGGATACGTTTCAACTGAATACGCTCCAGGCGAAGAACTTACTCACGATCTGGTGGGGCGACGTCTTTGGGCCCGTGGAACTCAAATGGGAGATGCTAGATCTTCATAATTTGCTTGACCCTGCGAGCCGCGATGTCGTTGTTCAGGTGCTCGCATACATGCGACAGATCCTAGAGGAGCAACCGGACCGACGTTTTGTTTTCGGCCAGGTCATCTGCTTTGATAAATTGACAATCCTGCGCCTCGACCGGTCAGGGATCACTCACTCCGATCTCAATTAACGAGGTGCGCATATCCACATTTCACTACGTCACTGTCCTCTTACCAGATCAATTTGACAGGATCCTCGTACCTTCATCCGCGTCATCGCCGGCCTCCGATGCATGTCTCCCGATAAGTTGGGCTGGGACCCAGGCATGATGGTTTACAAACCTCTGAAAGGTCGCGAATCCCCGTCACCCTGGATCGAAAACACGCACTACCAACTTGTGCCGTCCTACGCCTGTGGCGAGGAGCTCAGAAAACACACTAGCTATCAACGCCGATGGGTTTTTTCTGTCGACATCGACGGCGAGCCAAAGCCTTATCTGACCGTCCGGGTCATCTCAGCACTGGGCTCGAGCGATATGTGCGGCCGTGCTACACTGGTTTTCGAGGTGATTGACCTGAGCGACCCTGAGCCGAAGGAGGTCTGTGTCGTCGTGTATTGGATCTATTTCCCGTCTGACTTGCGATTCCATTGTCAGACATTTGCACTGAAGCGCTATTGGCGGCCATTTACGGAAGATGCTCCTAGTGATTTGGTGGATCCGGAGAACCAAACCCCTTTATTGGACGCGTTCGACAACCCAATCGACACCTTGCATCCCCCCGAGGGCCAAATCTATGACTTGCTAGCGCGTGGTCACATCATAGCCCACCACGACCTCCAGATCAACGGACATATCGACGATACATTCTCACTCATCCGCGGCGGAGTCGAATCGGAATCTCTACCTACGTCGCGTCCAGTTCAGCCGGATGATATCCGAAAAGAGTACCACCTTGATGCCGAAAACCAGCATCATATCGCGCTCCCCTCCACCACCACTGGCATGGGCACCGCAGCTCACTGGTACACCGAACAACCACACTTAGACTTACAGCGCCAGCCGGTGGGTCGTATACACACCCAAATACTCATGCCTGTAGGCTATTCAATTGAACATTTCTGCGACTTGGACGAGCTTATGTGGGCTTTTATTGGCTGCTGCGACGGTACGTTTGAACCTCCATGTTTCAAAACCTTCTTCTGATCTGTTCTTTAGATTATCTCGCTCTCCATCGCCTTTGGTTTGTCCACCGCGATATCAGTCAGGGCAATGTCATGATCTTTCCTAACCCTGAGGCGGGTAAGGATGGGACCATTGGCCGTCTCATGGACTACGACCATGCCAAAAGGGCCCCTCGAGCTAATCCTTCTAGCCAATTTCCGGTTCCTTCAAATGTGGAGCACGCACGTACCGCCTACCATTATCGCCTTCATGCAGTCAAGCACATTCTTAAAAGCAACGTGGTTCATGACGTGCGGCGCCTTACCGACAAAGACCTGCGCCATCTACGCCTTACCGACGAAGTCCTTCTCGAATGCCTCCGTCGTGCTGGGGGCAACGAGGAGTACCTCAGCAGGGTGATAGCACATCGCCTCCGTGATTTTGACTTGAGCCTTGGAGACCCACTCACTCTGGCTGATCTCGGCTGGGATGATCTAGGCTTGGTGCGCGCGATTATTATTTATAATCAGTGTCTCCGACTAAACCATTGGTTCTCAGGAATTGCCATGGCCGGATTTTGGTAAACGAGCCGTAGAGCGAACGGTGAGGAACTGTGCCTCCTTCCCTTGTGGTCAAGTTGTTAATTTTGGGGAGAAGGGGACCGATCCCTATATTAGCGCTGATGTCTTGAATGGCAGGTGGACATTCCCTCCAACAATCTGCCGCAACGACTTGGATTCGAGCTTCTCCCACAACGCCGTCCACGACATGGAATCACTCCTGTGGGTTTTGACCTACCTCTGTCTGACACGCAAAGGTCCCGGAATGAATATGCTGCGCGACGAACTGCACGTCGGCCAAAAAGGCTATCCACCGCTGAGGCGCGTCATTATCAAGTACTTCGACGCACCCAGGGAACTCTTGAAGGACTCGAAGCCCCAGTTGCTCCTTCGGCCCGAACTTCTCGACGACGAAATACTTCCGCTATTTCACCCATATTTTGATCCACTAAAGCCACTTGTTCGTCAGTGGTTATCGACTCTCATCCTTGCCCACTGCTATCGTGGACATGAATGGTACTATATCATCCAGCACATCCGTCGTCTGCTCCGTATGACTCGCGAAAATCTCCCCCGACCCGCAGAATGTGACATGGTGGCGACCGCTCGGGAACTGAAACGAAGGGACGACGAACTGAAGTGGCTCCTGGAATCCATTGGCGATGCCGCCAACCCCGAGTGGAAACAAGTTCAACCGATTTTGAAATCTGAGGCTACCCATCCCGAACGCGAACAACCCCAGGCCAGTCCTGAAGGACTTCAACTTCATCGTCTGGCAATCATCCCTGATGTCGACGACGACGACGACGACGTACGATCCGACTCACCTACTGGCCGCTTCTCTTCTCAACCTGCTCGTCCATTGACTGATCGCTTGGCATCTAATCGCGCACCACGACGATCCGCGAGGAGAAAGGTAAAAAAGTAGTCCGGTGCCAAGTTTCTCTATAGCTTGTCTATCGTTGACTCAAAGGCAATAGGTTCCCTCTTCGTGATGCTGTCATGTTCCTAGAGATGTTCCTAGAGTTCGTCCCTTTCATCATTTTCCTTTCGAAATCCTGTAAAGCCTGTCGACAGCTGAGCCTGTTCGTTTCGATTGTTCATTGGACTACATACATATGTAGTACATATCAAATACCTTGATACCCGTGTTTGTATTTTTAGACTCGTTTACCTTGATCTCGACCGTCACCACCAAACGCGAGCTTTGCGGCCCTCTGTTTCATGATCTATGGACGCGTCAGCGGTGAATGTGAACGTTACAGTAGACGACTTTGACAGTGTTCTCTCCTATCCTGATCAGGCGGCATGGCAAACACCTGATCCATCGAGCCCAACTTTCGACGCAAGCACAACACCCTGGTGGATGGGAACGTACCATAAAACCGACGTGATTGATGCATCGGTGTCTTTCAACTTTATTGGTGAGCTACACTCTATGCGCTTTGCTTTGATTTCTCCATTGCTGACGGCCTGAATAGGGCCTGCGCTGTTTATCTACGGGTCTTCAGGTCCAGCCTACGGTTCATACGAAGTTCAGATAGATTCCGTGGCGTCTACGTTCAGTGCATATGCAGCAAACAATGTGTCTGGCTCTTTCCTCCTCTTCGGCGCGAGTAACCTTACATACGCTCCCCATACCCTCACTCTTCGGAATCTGGGCGCGAAGAACGGAGACGCAGGCGGAAATGCTCTTCTCTTTGACTATCTAAGAACAACAGTGCAGCTCGCGCCTGCTGGGTACGTTTTGATGCTCAGATTCGTGAGTTTAGGCGTGCTCACCGTCGAGCAGAGCTACGGTATCAAACACGACCTTCGAAGAGGACGACCCGGCCCTCACGTATTCCGGAATCTGGAACTCCAACAAATCTCCTAGCTTTAGTGGCGGCGGGACGTCGTACACCAACAAAGACAATGCAACAGTGTCGCTGTCGTTCCATGGTACGACGATCTTCTGCGGTTGGGTCGGATTCGCTTGCTCCGAAGGCCGAGATTGTCGCGAGTGTTTTGGAGCACACCAATGACGTGATGGATGATATCTGTAGGCAAGAGCCGTTGGCAAATAAGCGAGTACGGGAGGAGAAGCGGAGCTGCCTCCTAGTCAAAAACCGCAAGCTCCGTGAGCAACCGAGCCTTTGTTTTCTCCAAGCCTGAGTGCGTTCAAGTACGTGGTGATGCCGCACCGCAGCGCTTTGTAGCCTACATGATTCATTCCCTGACCTTTGCGAGGTCAAGATCCCAAGAAGCGATTCCATGCATAGACAGCGTTGTGGACAAATGGTGTACACTGTAGAAGGAGTCGGTGGGAAGACCCATCTGTTCAACACGTCTGCACTAATATATGGATCGGTCCACTTCTCCCCAAAGTCAATAAACTGGAGATGACTGAAGGAAGCCACCTTACCGTTCGCTCTCGCCAATGATTAAGCCGACTGGTTACACGCGCACCGTGCATAGACCATCCCAGCAGACATGCGCTGAAGCGAGTGGTTCTTCAAGACCTAGCTAGGCAAAAGGACGGACGCGATGTGCTGTCACGCTGCCGAAGTGGTACTCGTTTACCCTGGCACGACGAATCCACTAGAAAAGGACTTCGTCGGTAAGGTGCAGCCAAGTCGATTGTCGATTGTCCTCCAGCTCTGTTCGAACTATTTCAAGGCGATAGCGGTGGCTAGCTGTACGTGCGTACTCCAGATTTAAAGTAAACCGAGATGCATCAGAAAGTCTAGAATTAAGGACCCTCCGAGTCTTTCTATAACCGAAATCCATGAGACGGCCGATGGCACCACCCGTGTACGGGTTAGGGAGGATCACGACATTCCCCGAACAGACATCGCGATGGACAATGCAACGACCGTGTATGCCGCAGCGCTCTGAAAGAAAAACATCAGGGATAGCTCAAGTAGAAGAAATGGCATGCAGGTAACGTGCCTTTGCCATGGCCCACACAGCCTGAATTAACTCGGACTCTAATAATAAGTCACTGAAGGACTTGTATGGACCGCCTACAGGCATGAGGATAACCAACTGGCAGCAGCGCCTGGAAACACAGGTTATGGAGATAGGATGATCGTGGTCTAGTTAAGAGTCCGTTCGGAAAGAGAGAGCTATAATGAGTAAGCGTGGCATGACCATGATGCATATGCACGACGCGAACTCACGATGCCTACATGCTTGATGAGATCGGAGACGTGATGCCCGGGCTGCGGGCATAAGTAGATGATGTGTCGGAGGATCCCTCCATGAGAGCCAGTGGCATGACGCCGGATACCGACTATCCACTGGACTCAAACCTCTGGGAAAGAAGAATAGAATATATAATATTGTGGGAAGTTAGATGACTAGTGTCGACCTATGTTGTAAAAGCCTGAACTTGAATCGACACCTCCAGAAATGTCTAGCCAGTGGGGCCAAATCTCACAAGCAAGACAGAGCGAGCAACGGTAGACTTGGTTCGTGAACAGAACACGTTCACAGAGGGAGATCCATGTCACGAAAGTCGGAATTGTCGTCGTTCAACAGTTTCTCGTCCTTGTAGCGTTGGCAGAAGCGGTCAAATGCAGGGCGGTTAGTTGCCTTGTTGGCTGCGATAGGGGGCACGTCTCCAAAAAGCTCGAGGAGATAATCGTGGAACATCCAGATTGTCTCGATTGACTGTTCGGTGAGTGGTTTGCCGTCCTTGCGCATGACGGTAATCTATTACCACATTAGCAATTCACACCTGGACGTTGTCTCTGGTTCTTACCGTTCCTACTTGTTTCTGATATCTAAACAAATCTTGATAAGTCAACTGTTTCTCAAAAAGGAGGTTGAAGCTGGTTACTCTGGAGGTGCATAGCCACTTCGGCTGTTAATCATGAGGTAGGTGGCGATCTGGTTGTCCAAGGAAGCATCCTCGTCTCTATCCATCCAGGGCTTCCGTTCATGCCGATAGACAGTCAAAGGGAGCTTGATGACCTTGGATACAGAGGCGGTTTCTCCAAGACGATGGATAGGATGGTCGGGTCGAATTGCGATGGGTTGAAATGTCCCCTCGGTTTCCCGATCTCGATTGCAATGGATCACCATACCGTGAACAAGTGCAGGAATGCAGACCGGCTTGTGTGTATTCCAATGCTCGTTTTGACACTGCTCGGACTAGCATGAACCGAATGAGGTGGTGAAAGGAGACATGAAAGGCTTGGACACATACACAGTAGAATGTTGATCGGCAACGAGAGCAGCGTTTGGACGCTTCGCCTTTTTGGCATTTTGCGCATGTGCTAGAATTCGACATGGTAAAGATGGTAAGTAGCTTAGGATGCAGTACTACTCTCAGGCTAGTGGAGGGTGTCTGTGTGGCTCCGATCGCGCGAACTCAAGTCCAAACAAGTCCCTTGATTACATAATACGTGGCGTTAAGTACTTAAGTAGGGAAACATTCTGTCCAGTATTGAGCGTCGCAAAAATGCTTTGAGGGTAAATATTTCGATTACCGCTCAAAATCTGACGCATTGAGGCACCGGATTCCTACAAGTTATCGCCAGAACTAGAAATGTCGGCGTTCATGATGAGAGACCTCGCACGCTCGCTGCGAGGTTGTATGCGACACTGGTACGGAGGCGGCTTGCTGCACAAAGTGGCATGAGATCCAGGTGACCGAGTCGGAATTTGGTGTGGAAAGAAAAACCACATGCCTCGTGAGCCCAGATGCAAACGGGACGTCATCCACAGTTATAATATCCTTTCCGTCTTCAGCCAACATCGGTGACACTACAAATGTTGCAAGAATCGACGCGATGGCAATCCAGATATTTGCATCGGCGAGATGGCGGCCTGGACAGATTCTTGAGAAATTGAGTCAGAACAACAAACGGGTAGAACAAGCGGAAGCGCCTACCTCCTCCCAAAGCCAAAAGATTCACTAAAATATGGCTCGTTGTTACCACCAGGTTGCGGTAAGTAGCGAGAAGGCTTGAAACTTCGCGCGTCGGCATAAACGCTTTCATCGAG
This sequence comes from Asterophora parasitica, assembly GCA_018282005.1. Classification (NCBI taxonomy): domain Eukaryota; kingdom Fungi; phylum Basidiomycota; class Agaricomycetes; order Agaricales; family Lyophyllaceae; genus Asterophora; species Asterophora parasitica. The sequence continues at coordinate 37,226 of JABCKV010000101.1, forward strand.
TGCCATGCCCCTAGAAATAAGACATGGTAGCATACTCCGAGTCTGGGTAGTAAAAAAGACGTCAAACCTCAGGTTTGTGATCATCAAGGATCCCTTTGGGATGAACATTCCCCTATAGACGTCATCCCCCGATGAAAAATGAGGAACGCCTGGCACATATCAATTAGCGTCCAGTGGGGCAGTGTGGCATAATACTGACCCTGTGGAAGAACACCGTGCCATCTGTTGTGTACTGGCGTGAGTAGGAAAAGACAAACGCCCGCAGAGCCATATTTCATATACATGCCTGAGAGTCTCTTGGAGTATGCACTCCACGTATGGTAAAGAGTTGCGATCGGAGAATTCGGGGAGTCGTTCCAGTCCAATGACCGCGTCAAGCTCTTTTTGGGCCTGAACCTGACACTCTGGGTAGAGAAGCATTGCAAAAAGAAATGTCGACAATGTCGTCCAGGTCTGTAGAGGTCAGTCCAAAGTCAGATAACAGGGCGCTCAGGAAATCCACAATAAATCACCGTCTCTGCGCCGGCGCCGTACAATGCGCCAGCGGCGCCCTTGATATCTTCTAACGAGCTCACGTGGGTTTCAGGACCAGCGAGATTCCTTGCCTCTAGATGATATGTGACAAACGACGGATTTGCTCTGCTTGTAGCCTGGAATCGACATGTGAGCAGAAAGAAGGAGCGGCGATTGAGCGTCCTTACAACTTGTTCCTGTAAACTTTGAAAGGGTATGTTGTGCAAATCATCGATCACCTTTCTGCTTGATCTCGCCAACGTAGCATAGTAAGTGCCAGGGAACCAGGACGGCATATATTTCACTAGTGTAAAACAAATCAGTTAGCGTCGAAGCTTTGTTCGATAGTACGTACAAAACGGGACAAGGTCCACTGGTGTGCTTCCCGGGGAACCACTATTATGCATCACCTTGTTGACCTCCTTTGTGTATTTCAAATAGGGATCGTCGTCCGACTTGACTCGATGGCCATACGTGAGCTCCATAATAACAGCAGTCGAAAATCTGAAAAAAGCTCAGTGTGTTTGGCTTGGAACTCATTATGAAACGAGGCTACATACCGACCCAAATGAGCGTCGCGTTCTGCCGGGGCTTTGAGGAGATGTTGTAGCAGAACTCGAACTTCTCGTGCTTGCGCAGGTTGGTAAGACAGGCATTTATTCGCATTGAGATATTGTTGCATCATTCTCCGATGTCTTTGGAAGACCTTTCCGTACCTCAACAAGGCAAGGGTTCGTACCCATCCCATGCTAAAACAGTATCAGTACCTGCGAACATAGAAGAGAACGGGGAAGAGTACAGTTCGTAGATCACAAAGGAAGGACGATCGCTGTAGTTTGAGCTTCGTTTCTCCAGCAATTCCACGGCCGCCTTGCGGCTGTTGAGCACTATGACCGATTGTCGAAGAAACCGTAGATGAATGACATCGCCTTATGTAGGGGTTCATGAGCATGCTCAGAGGCCGTGGTTTCATCATCGACGAACCGTATATTTTCCCCCATTCATAGAACAAATCCTCCTGGTTCTCTCCATGTATCAATCGGACATGTCCAATTAGAGGATCTGCTGGTGGCCCTGGCGGAAGGGGAGGGTGCTTTATGTACGTGGACTTGAACCAAACATATGCAACGACACAGCTGAGGAGGATAAGTGGTAAGGACATATAGGCTGCGGCGAACGTACGAGAACTGTTGGTCAAGGCTTATATACAGTGGGTTGCGGGCTTTGAAGTTCAGCCAAAGATAGAAGTAAAGCGGAGACCAACAAACTGCACGGTGCTGCTCTCAGTCACAAGCCCTGCTTGTTCCTCGACCTTCATTACCGACACTCCAGCTGACGTGGCTGCGTGATCACAAAAATGTCACCCTCAGGCCTGAAAGTTAACCTGAGTGCCATACAGAACACAAGCTCCAAAGGACACATAGAGATACAGAGGCCATACATACAACAAATTCCCAGAATACAACACACAGGGCCACTCAAAAGATGGCCAACTTGTCAATGGTAATCCAGCTGCCTCGCTTCTCCCCGCTGCACAGCATAAACAGTGAGATGCGCATTATCAAAGACTTGTGATGGCTTACTCTGGCTGAGACGCAAGCCCGGTGTGTCGGAGAACAATCTTGATGGTCTTGACCTCAAATCCGCGGAAGTCCAGTTTCAGGTAACCTGAGCTCGCTTGGGAATCATCCGTGCGCATGATATTCAATTCCTTGTCGTCATCCTCGAGAAGATTCGTGACGTAGGCCTTCGAGACGGCCAAGTGGCTAGCGATGCTGAGTTTGGCCTGCGCATGTCCACCGAACGCTTCGTACAACCGGAGAATGACCGTGGTCACTCCCGCCTCGCTAGCATAGTCATCATTCTCTCCTCGTTTGACAGTCTCTAGGAAGACGTTACGGGCCCCGTCGACGAAAAAGGGGGATCCCAGAGTGGACATCAAGGCGTCGCCGTCTTTGGGCATATATCTCACTGTAACGTCGCGTTAAAAATTGTGAGTGGCTCGACGTCCAGAGAAGTAGTATACTGACCTCGAAGGGGTGAATTATAAAGATAAGCGGCGATCGGGACGTCAGATTCAAGGAAGTGGCCCTCGTGAGGCAAAACGGCCCACGAGAACTTATGCTCTCCTGTATATTATAGAGGGAAGCTCAGCTGCCGAAAGGCTGAAATTTGAGAGACGACAGCGCGCACCTTGATCTTGTTCTGCATCTGGAGCAGTTGCAGCTCGAAGAAGCGAGATGCGTAATAGATTTCCAATGCATGAAAATCCATACTTGGACTCGGAGAGGATGGCCACACCATATCCAAATTCGCTAAGATCCGCGTACTGTGATCATACTTAGTTAGACGTGAACTTTCTGCATTAAGATGAACAAAGTACTTTGTGGCCGCAGACTTCAAACTGCGATTGGGTCAGATGTTGTTCAGTACCACAGGGAAGTCAATCAATTCCAAAATACCTTGGCAATGTCCCAAGTTGTGTTCTTGTGCGTGGGTCGCTGGACGTGACCAAACTGCGTCTCATATGTGGCAGTTGGACTGCGGATGTTGAGCGGCAGTTCAACTGATTCTGTCATGAGCAATAGTGGAATCTCAAAAAGAGACAACATCATACATTTGAGGAATTCATGGCGTTGGTGCCAGTCAACGACAGCGCTAAAGTTGAACAAAGATCGAGAGTTCTCCTTCGTCGAAGCTGATGATGGAATGAGTGAATATTTGCAAGACGTTGGGATCGCAAAGCAACCGCACCCGTAATGGCGTCCAAAGAGATCTTGAAAATCGGCTTAGAACTGTTGTGTTGCAGAAAGAGAGAGTAGAATAACATACCGTGACGGTGATAGTGCTCTTGCCATACTTTGCTTCGGCCTTGACAGCCCCACGCAGAGGGCCTTGCGCGACAAGCGATATGTTCGTGAACTCCAGCGACTTGTAGGTTTCCAGATGGTGAATCTCGACATCTATTATCCAAGGCATGAATGAGTCGGGGACATGTTGAACAGCAAAGAACAACATACCCCACGCGTCCCAATAATTGGGCTGATCTTCGAAGATGACCAAGCCGCCTGTGCGGCCTTCCTCGATGAGCTCGCGGCTGCGGATTTGCTGTCGGTAAGTGTGCCGTACTATGCAACAGGTTCAAATCGCGTACCCCAATTTGACATCGAGCAAGCTGCTGATGCGACCCTTCAGAATAGTAAGCTGAACCCTGGAGTTGCGCAGGACAAAATGATCAGTTCCGTTGGTGAAAACTATTGAACTCGTCAGATGCAATTGACAAGAAAAACTAGAAGCGGGAGCACACCTGACACAGGAAGGATCTGTGCATGGAGGCCAGTCGCTGGAGTGCACAGGGTGCCAGCAATGCCACCACCAGGAGAGTTCATTACAGCATATCCAACTTTGCCATCGCTGGAGGTTTGCAGGACCTGTGATTTGATCGCGGGGCTCGCACCGACCAGAGGAATCTCGATGATATCGGAGCGACGGAAGAACGTGGTATTGAAGCCCACGATCTTGCCAGAACCCGGAAGGGACTTGAGGTTAGTGGTAGAGTTCAACGAGATTGAGTCCGGGAAAAGGACGCCGAAGGCCTCGTCTAGGAGATTTTCGCCGTCCTTGCGGACTTCGGCGTATAGTTTCTCTGCGTCGTCGTAGACCATGCCGCTGCATGACGTGGATGAGCCTCGAAAGGAGCCATGAAGACGTCGGATACGCACATCGAAGAACCAGGCAGGACTACCAAAGGAGCTCTAAGAAGGGATCCCAGAAATATTTGATGACTTACCATCGTGGACTACGAGATTGTCGTCAGCAATAATCATACATAATCCCCGCTCCACAACTTACATTGATTAAGAAGGACTTTCTCCCAAGAATCGTCGATGGACTGCTTGGGATAGATGTAATCCTCTTTATGCAACTTGTACAGTGACGCCAGCGTGGCAACATGCTAACCCAGAACGCGTGAACCCCCACCGAGATTGAAGAGATACGACGAAATAGACATACCTCAACATCGCGAAGAAGGATCTCAGAGTATCTGTTTCCTTTCTTGATGGAACCTGAACGTTCTTTGATTACGATGGTCAATGCAGGAAGTCAAACAACGCACCATGCGAGGTATAGGTCCCGCGATGAAACTGGACAAAGAAGATAAGTCAAACCAGCACTTGAACCATGGCCTGAACACACTGACCTCGAGGTAGAGCTCGCCATTCCTTCATTGTTGTTAGCTTGAAGTCGACTGACACTGGTTGCCAGGCACATACCAATTCGGCAGGGTCTTTCCAGCATCGGAGGCCCTCGAAAGCTCCTCGAAGAACTCGTCGACTGAACGGCCCATGCTGACAGGGGGTAACTCGCGGTGCGTGTTGGTCACAGCACGAATGCGGCGCAACTGTTGATGACTGAATGATGAGAACTTCGCCAGTCAAGCGCCAGCCACCGATTACGCACGTTCTCCAGCATCTTCGACAGTGGTCCTCCTCCACCATCTCCATTTCCGAACACAAGAAGCGCAGCTTGCGAGGATTCCAGGTTCTGTCAAAGAAGGTCAGCGCAACTTCCGCGTCCCAGCATCTCAATCTCGCCTTGTGGTTATTCTGTCCTTTATTGACATCGCCCACGGTTGCTTGTGCAGTGTAGGTATCGACTAAATATCATATGAGAATTGTGAATTATAGGCGGACGAAAATTTGATACACCTGGTGTCATATGGCACAGCACTTGGGTCCCGTCGATGCCTACCCAGTTGAAGGTCGTATGGGGGAATACATTGCTATGGACATGTTAGAGCCACCGTAGTATATGAAGCACGAGAAGAACGTACACATTATTCCTATCCGGAAATGACTCTCAACCCATGAAAAGCAGTAGGTGACGAAGGAAAGTGCTTACCACGACAATTTCTGCGTGAAGAAATATTCCATGCCTAGGGCACCCCCGAACTCAACGACAGGTCACAAGGTGTCAATGATCAACTCACCAGCTCCTCTGATCAGCTGAGGCAGCGCGCCCGTCAATCCAAAAGAATCTGGCAACCACGCGGTATCACAGCGCTTCCCGAATCTCGACTCGAAGTAACGCTGGCCAAACACGAACTGGCGGACCAGAGCCTCGCCAGACGGCATATTGGCGTCGTTCTCGACCCATGATCCACCAACAGGGTGGAACTTGCCCTCGAGAACCTTCTCCTTGACGCGTTCAAAAAGTGGAGGGTACAGCTGCAGGTGAAGCGGTAAGCAAGCGAAGATGGGAGATGAAGCTGAAGGAGACATTGACCTGCTCAAGCCACTTGTATTGTTGCGCGGAGCTGCAGCTGAAACGGTGCTCCGGGTACCGCTCCATGAGATCTACTTGAGTGGACCACGATCGCGCCACCTTCTGTTGGGTGACCCGATAGGGCCAGAGCCTTGCACACTAGTCAGGGTACCATGAGAACTCGAGCTTGGAAATCTTACCAGGCACTGTCAATATGACAGCTGGATCAAGTCAGTATATGCACCACATGTTGTCAAAGGGGACCCCACTCACTGTCCTGTGAGTGGATGAGTGTAGACCATGTACAGCGATGAGTGACTCACCAATCCCCCAAATTTGTGCATCCTTCGGCCCTTCATCGTAGATGCCTGCACCTTTGCTTTCCCAGCCCTCGCCAAAGACACCTTCCGCAAGCTTTCGCGCATTTCGGATCCCAGAAGGGTCGCCTCTGTTGAAGACGTTCATGATTTCATTCGCAGCTACGAGAGCTTGGTTCTGGAGGGGCGTATTCCCAGGCAGCGTGTCGATGAGCTCGCGGAGAGCCTGGAAGTCCCATAGGAGACCCCAGGCTTCCTGGTTTGGAACGACGAGGTCGGCTGAGGCTAGGGAGAAATACCGGTTCATCTGCGATATGGTAAGTATATAATCCAAGCAGTAGACGCATGCTACGAACGTCTGGGGGAGCGATGATATCGCCATTCCATGGTACGCCGAACATTCCGTTGCAGCTCGATTCGATGACAAAGTCATGTCGGCCTTGCTTGCGCGCTTCCTTGGGAATAATGTATTCGACGCGACGGTCACCCCCATATCCTCCGGTGATACCTGCAAGAAAAATGAGACATATGCTCACATATATCAATGGAACATGTACCTTGAAGTGGTACACCGTCAGTGGTGTAGATCATCGCCTCGCATCCCGGGTCGAATTCGACTGTGAGGGGTGTAAATTCCGTGAGCTATTTGTAGAATGCTGGAACTTACATTGAACACGCTCATACTGCTGCCAATATCCTGGGATAACAACAGAAACTTTCCACCAATGGTTCGTCTATGACAAAATAAGCATTTTGCCTTGTCCCATCGCGATGTCTTACCCCTAGGGATCGCAGGTTTATTCACTGGGTGACGAGAAAACGAACATAATACTTACAAGATGGTCCGAAGGATTCTCCCTATCGTTCAAGTCAGGTATAATCCACACCATAGCACGAGCTACGCACTTTCTTTGTGGGTTTAAACTTCTGTTTCATCGCCTCTGCGAACGTCGGTTTCGTCTGGCCTGGAGCACTCCATCTATCACGATCCTTCAGCACGAACATCCATATCACTGTAGGAACGAAAACGAACACTTGAAGCTTCACATGCTCCGCATTGTCGAGCCGGTGAGTGAACAACACCGACGACAAGTTAATGTCAGAGTAACGGCCCCCTGTGAAGGTTCCAAGCCTGTCTTTGGTGAGATTCTTGATCCATTTCGCGCCAGAGCCATTGTTAATTTCAGGATAGGCCGTAGGAGGCCCGTGGTGTGCGCAGCTCATGGTTGGCGTTATAGACCTCAGTTAGACTAGTACTCAGTCACTGGTCTGGTGAGAATCACTGAGATGATGGTGTGAGCGTTGCAACTTGCGAACCAAGGCCCTGATCGACCACGTGGCCGAATTTCAAAATGCATGTCATCATCACTGGCCACTCTTATCATCCATGGTCACGATATAATACAAAAGCTAGAGGCATACAGAAGTCCTTGAGCGGCGGGGTCCTCAGCTTAGATACACCGCAGTAATAGATAATAATCTATGGTAAATTCTTCTGAGAATCGGAGTGAAGCAATGGAGAACAAGATATGCGTGCCTTCAACCTGGTATCTTACAACTCCTCAAACTTCCATTTGCCACTTTATACCGTCCCCCCAATCATCGCCGCTGATTTGTAGAAATCGTTCCGGACTGCTCTGGCGCGGACACCATCGAAATTATCTTCCGTCGCCTCCGACCCGATGAGCCTGACCCAATCAAAACACTTCCCGCAATCAACTTTGGAGTGATCTGGGCACGACCCCGACGCGCGAGGACCACGGTGATGGGTGGCTTTTGTTACGCCGTATGAGTAGACGTTGATAGGTTGGCGCCCCTAGTGTACGGTATTTTTCAGCGTCGAAAGATAAGACGAGAAGATGCGAGTGGAACCTCCAAGTCAAACCCATAAATAACCTCGAATGAATTCCCCAGTTTGTCCGCGAGAAGTCGTCGGATGCAGCCAGCAGAGTTATTCGCGGAGCGGTAGTCTCTGTTGCAGGCAAAGCATAGCTCGCTCCCGTGTTCAAAGCAAAAGGTGAACTGGTTGACGACGATGGTTTTTCCACTCGACATGACGGCAGAGGGAAGACGGGGACCGGATAAGATCGTTCGGCGACAGCGTAGTGAGCGGCGGGAAATCGATAGAAGGGTTCACTGTCAAAGGCCACACTACTAATACCCTGGGGAAGCAAAGAAGGTTACGGACTGATGGAGGAGTCCTGCCAGGCGAGGATAGTGAAAGATTCCGATGACAGTGCTGATTGTCCGAGCTTTTGGAAATTTGGGTCGAGCTGCCGAACGGCCGTCACTTCCTGGCACGACGAAAATGAGGCTATGCATTGAGAATCCAGTGCAGTGGTAAGGCCCTGAGGCCGGAAAATTGGGTGGAACTACGTTTGAGCGCATGAACATGAACGGAGTTTGTTGAAGCTTTTTATGCCACTCGAAACTCCGGGGCTAAGTACCATGGCGCCTCGGGGACACAGGTTACGCGAAAGATACTTCCTCGACATATAGGCATCCAAAGGAGTTGTAGAGATTGTCATTTAGAGGTATACAAGCCAAGCCCCAGCTGGTCAATTGCAACACGAGAGGAGCACCATCGATGGTTCATCATGACCAGGTCTTGTGTGGCATGAGACGCAGAGAGGCCCGAATCATAGTTCTGTACTGGACCAGTTGGTGTTTGTGACAGCGATTGGGAGATATGGGTGAACAAGATGGTGGAAGGACTAAGGACACAATTGATCGCCAGGACACGTGTCCGAACCGGAATCTGCAATCATTAAATCAATTTCGGAACGAACCTGATCTCGCCTCAGCCTCGCCAGCAAGTCTCTTCAGACTTCAATCCTACGTGCTGACAACTTTGTTGCAAGAACTTGAAGAAACCGACTATACTCGCCTAGAAACGAAACCGACATCAATCCAGATATGTTGGGCGAATTCATCGTTGTAAATTGTTTCTTGTTCTGTGAACACGGCGACGAACTTTGCCATATGTGCTTCTGCGACTATCGGCTGTGCAACAACATACGGATTGAGGACGAACTGGGTGACTTGACAGAGTTCATCGCGTTCGATATCGAGGTATGCTATGCAAACTTTTCAACGGTATGTTGGCTGAAGAACCCGACAGGAGCGCCATCCATTAAATGCTTACGCACTGGGCGCCGTGGCAGCTGTGCACACAGAAGAATCATATCAATGCGAAAAGCATAAAGCAGTCGACTGCGATAACTGCTTCGACTGGGTAAAGATTGTTAAGAAAGAAGCTGAAGTTACAGAGGAGCGAGGGCGGTGGTTTTTCGACGCATCTGAGCCCGTGGCAGGAGACTCTTTGGAAGAGGTCGATTGATAAATGGTGAGTCTGAGCCACTTCACGTCGATTAAAAGCTCAACGCAACAACTGATACCTGTTTACTTTGAGTAGTGTTCAAGACTTGATTCCCCTGGACGATATACGTTTCCCTTTACCTTACGTTCTTCTCTGGAAGAGTAATGTGGACATTAATACCCTTTCGGTGAATTCTGACAATACATGTGCGACTAATATCTAAGGTCAATGCCCTTGAGACCCCAGGCGTCGACGGCAGTGGCAACGCATGTTTTAAATTTTAATTGTCAGACGCGTCTGGCACGTGCTTGTAGCATCCACTCACGTGTAATTTCGGAGCCGGAGCGCGGTCCACCGCGGCAGCCTGCAGGTGCGGCGCCGCGGCGGGGCCTCATCCTCATCCCTCATCATCTCTGTTCCTCATCGTGTATATGCACCTTCAAAGTCCCTGAAACCTGAAAGAATGAACGCTGAATTAGAATGCTCGTGGCAGCCTCCTCAGTACGATGTTTCATGTTCACCGACGCTCGAGACTTCAATCGAGCTTGCGAGCGATGAGGACTTCACAGAGAACTTTGTCCGAACTGCAAAGTGGTATGGTCACTTTTATCAAATCTCATGGGCCGTTTCATAGATCAAACGCGTTTCCAGGTGTCCTGATGGGTCGGCCTTTCTTGCGCAATGCGAAAATAGGACTTTTCAGCTGTTTACCGCGTTAGCTTCTTTCTTGATCCATTGTGTCGACTTTTAACCCGGATTTGTAGACAGACATCGGGTTCAGCGCAAAAACTGGGTTTGTCTGTTGTATGAGCGGCCAAGCCCTAACTTACCTGCCAGCTGCAGCGATTACCCCAACCCCAGGCCGAATATATGCGCAACCGTCGCCTATTCTTGACTTCATCTGGTATCCAACGGCGAGCCCCGTGAACCCCGCTACATATTGCTTTGTAGCATCGGTTCGGGAATGCCCTGTGAAGCTCCTCGATGCCTCGGATGGAAGGGTACGTTCGCGCAACACTGTGAACCATTGATCTAATTTCAGACATAGCTGCGTGCATCTTATAGGATTGTTGACCATCGTGAGCGACAAATTGCCCCGCATAGTCTAGCGTTCAACATCACAGCTGAAAAGTACGCGACTTTCGCTGAATCCAGGTGTGGTTTTGACATCCTTTTGAGCAGGCTTTATTGCGGATTTGAAGACGCCGTTGAGGTGTTTGATGTCAATCGTCCCGGAGAAGGAACACGGCTACCGACGACACCTTTTAAGAAGAGCAAAGATGGACTGAAGGGTAGGCTGCAGACCTCGTGCTCATGCGACTTTTATCCTGATCAATTTCACGTTTTAGGCATCATTTCTGCACTAGCATTCGTACCTGCACAAGGTTCTGATATGTATGCGGCTGGAAGCTTGTCGCCAACCTCGTCCAACATCGCCATGTTCAATGAAACACATGGCGCCGAGCCTGTCATGTTCGTGTCGGGTGGACCTCCGGCTGGCGTAACACAGGTATTTCCGTGCTGGAATCGTTAGAATCAGCCTGATATATCTGTATGGCTTGCAGATCAGTTTCAATCCTGCGCGGCCACACATCATGTATGCCGCGTATCGCCGACATGGGCCCATTTATAGCTGGGATCTGCGCGCGAATGTCGATGGACCGATGAAGATATTCAAAAGCTCTCATGCCAGGACGAACCAGAAATTAAGATTCGACATCGATCTGGGCGGCCGTTGGCTTGGCTCTGGCGATGAGGTCAGTAAATTCCTTCACATTACCGTCTGTTCTGACGTTGTCCCTCCAGAGCGGCAACATATCTATGTTTGATCTTCAAGATGTGGATGACCCCATTGAGACTGAGAAGAACTCCGTCGGCGCAGAAGAATTCCAAGCATCCTCGAAATTTGATGCTCACGGTGGTGAGTCATATTCGAGTTAGATATCCTCTCCTTCTTACATATGCTCTCAAGATGCTATTGGATCCGTAGCTTTCCACCCGCATCATGCCTTGTTGCTGTCTGCCTCCGGGTCCAGGCATTTCCACCCTAATGAGGCTTCTGAATCATCGGACTCTAATGAATCTATGGATTCAGAGACCGATTCCCAACAGGCTACAACCCTTGGGATAACGCGCAGGCGTAGGCATCCTGTCATCCTTGATGCCTCGATAAAGACATGGTTATTCGACAGCCAAGCACCACTGCCGAAGCCCGACATAACATAGCACAATCTATATTCTACATCTATATCCGTCCCGATTTCTATGATGAGCGTCGACCCAAGATATATAACGATAAATCACCTCTAACATCGCTCCCTGCCTATAGCCTCGCCGACGCCTCTATGCTTCTCTTAATCTTTCCGCGAAGGAGATCCTCGAGAGCCTTTGCGTCCACGGAAAACTTCGCCAATCCTTCTGGGACCTTGTCAACCGCTATCCTCTCCTTCTCAAGGTCTTCTTTATAAGCTGCTTCGGCGGCGGGAATGGATTTATCGTCGAGGGCAATGTATCGTGGTTCTACATCGCTGGTTCGCTGAGGAATCGACCTGTCGGAATGGACAGATCCTGGCCTCTGCCTTAGACCTTGAAGGAGTTCGGGTGGTAGTGTGACAAGGTTTGGACCTCCCCGCGAACCATACTTCCCCAGCTCAACAATTTCATCGACCGTCCTGAATCCGGCAGCCATAATGGTCGTGGAATAGCCGCACGTTGAATATGCCGCGCGAATCTTCTGGACCAGCAGTATCCCTGGGTGCTGTGACAGAGGTTGCTCGAGCAGCGGTTTCCCGTTGTTAGCTTCCGCGTCTCGCACGGCCCACCAGTCCTTCACACGACCAATGAACGGCGAAATCACAGAAATGCCGGCCTGCGCGCATGCCAAAGCCTGTACGAGGCCGAAGACTAGTGTGGCGTTGGTGTGGATTGGCTTCGTTGACGTCCCGTTTGGTAGTTGAGATGGCGTCGCAAGCGTTTTGGCGGCAAGGATACCTGAGTATGTCGCAGGTATCTTGACGAGCACGCGCTCTCGCGGGTAGCCCAGCTCTTCGAAGATGGAAACGAGGTTTCGGCCCTACATATCATATCAGAATCCGGAGGGGATGCTGAGGGATGCTCCGACCTTTGCAACGATAGCGTCATGGTCATTTGCGAGACGAGGGTCGACACTGACGGAGGCCCTGCCGGGAATGATATCGAGGATATGGATGCCGACTTGCACAAGCTACACCAGGACATCATATCAGCAGAACGTATCAGGACACGATATGGCACAGCGCACCAAGTAATCAGAGGCAAGCTCAGTTTGCGCTTCGAGTGACGTGCGTCGCGACAATGCATACAGGACTGCTTCATCCAACAGATGTATGTACTCCGGCTTCTTGACGGCTGCGAAGACTAGAGACGGGTTCGTTGTCGCATCCTGGGGAAAGAATTCTCCTATTCCTGGTTTCATTTCGGAACCGGGACGATTATTTTGGGCCCTGCATCTTATCATGGCAACGACTCACGAAGGTACTCTCCGGTATCTGAAGCAATGACAATTCCAGATTGCTGGAGTGCTTGCAGCGCGTTGGTGGTCATTCTGCGACGTTCGTTGGATATGAGCGATGAGATCTCTCAGGAGCTTGAGCGGAATGTTTTTATGTTGGCCTGATAATGACGTTGATCCATGGCGCAATCGCGATATCGTACATCAATCTTATGTATAAGCTGGCACGACGATTGCCGTTTACTCCGAATTTGTATTTCCTAAACGAGGGCGTTGAAGGTGGTTGCACAACGATCACATCTTTACTAGCTACTTATCTACATACAAAGTCCTGGAGTAAAGTGAGTCAAACTTGGCTACCACCTTTATTTCCTTGTGAAGGCACGTCCTCGATCTCAGAGTACTGTCAAAAACTAGTAAGTTATGAGGACGATTAACCGATTTAACAACACGCACACTCCGATTAGGGTCAACTGCTTTGTCTTCTACACTTGGATTTGAGTCAAGGTGATTTCTGTATTGACCTAGAGGCGAAAGATGCACGGCATTCTGTTAAACACCCCTGTGAACAAAGAGCCTGGCGAAAGCTGAAAATGCGACGCAAACCTTGCTGTCCTCCGATTCAAACGGCTCTCCGCTCGTCACGACGTGCGATGACGTCGTGGTCCTGATGTTCATGATTTTGGTGATACTAACCGAGTTCCCTGGCGAGGTATCTCTATCGCGGACACTCTGGCGGGCGTTTAACCTATTAAGTAATTCAGTAACGACTTCAATGACAGGCGGATGAATAGTCTTACATGGCGAGGAAACTGTTGATATATACTGGAGATTCAAAATTAACGCCTCGAACATTGTTTGAGAGAATCACTGGCTCACGTTTCGTTAGAAGAAATTCAATGCCCAGGAATACCAGGTTGTGCGGCATTGTCGCAAACTGTGAAGTAATCAGCAGATGAAAGAATGTCACGGTGGACAGAACATGTACGGTTATTAGAGCAGTAAGAGAGCACGCGCTGGAGAAGTAGTCAGGGAACCGCGTCGCTAGAGTAATTAACTCGCTAGAGCACACCTCGTCAAAAATCCGGAAATGAGTGTCATGCGAATGATCATCATTATTGTGTTGTTTGTCCTGCAGGGAAAAGGGTTCAACTAGCTATGGCGATTATTCCACGAAGTCACTTACCCAGAGAATCCGGATTTGCTTCGGATGAGATAGAAGCACATAGCAATCGCAATGACGATGTCGATAGCCGTCGACCACGCAAAGGACGCGTAAACGACCCACTTGAGAGACGCGCGATCATCAAAACAGGCCCTCATGACCGGAGAGACCTCGACTCACCGACATCTCAGCCAGCTCGGTGAACGTCTCGATTCGGTATCTAGATGAAGGTGGTTTGTCATTTGGAAAGAAGCATGCAGAGATCGCCGAACTTACGTTTTCACAGCCAGAGCTGGAGCCCACAGTCAGCATTGGGCGAACACTGAAAATTGAAGCAAACCCACTGATGCCGATAGCTAGTAGATGGAACATCAGATTGAGCAGTCATTTCGGGAAAATTGTCACACGAGGACACACCGTATCCGCTGGCAACGATTATGGCCTGTGTTCCACCAGGTGAGAATCATGTGAAAACATTACGCGAACAAAATAATCACCACAAGGATGGGCCATATCCGCTGATAGTGGCGCCCGACTAGAGGGTAAAAAGAGTCAACTGACGAGGCCGTACGGCAACGTTGCAGAGGCACTGACGCTTCCACACGCGTATGGCGTATAGAGTTTGAACTACACAAACAATAATAACCTGTCGTGGGGTGAGCTTCTGGAAGGCGTCGTAAAAATGGAAGGAAGTGGGCTCACATTTACGGCAATTTGAAGCTGAGCGGTCTATGAGTGCACCGAATCATGCCGTCGTTGAAGATCTCACCTTGAAAGACCTGCAGGTCTCGAAAGAATTAGAGTGAAGGTACAGTTTGTCGACATGGGCAACGCACCAGACAACTCGCTCCAATTCCGCAAATACCCCAAAGGAATCGATAAGGTAGTGATAGACAGCAGCGATGGTCATTGACAGGTGAATAGTGTCCAACACCCTATGAGGTCTTCAGTTGACGAGAAATCATCAATCCTCGAGGATGACCAACCAAAGAAGAGCGACCTGTTGCCCATTAATCAGTCAACGACCCCCAGAGAGAACGGTCCTGTACGCACAGAATATTTTTGAACCCGCCAGTCATTGCGGTAATTTTGAAAATACAAGTAGACCTGAAGGTTTGTGACGCCGTAGAGCCTTACCGATATTTTAGCTGAGTAGACTGTCGACCAGATACGAAAACATACATAGCAGCGAACACCGTCCCCAGGAAGGCGGCGCCGATAGTGCTTCCAAGCGACGGGGACATTATTGGAGGTTAGACTAGGATGTGGTTGGTTGGCAACTTGGCAAGCGCGAAGGAAACATGCGACACCCCAGGCTCAGCGTCTTAAAGGACCGACCGTTCAGCGACTCCTGAGTGATCTGGGAAGCGCCGCGCAGTTCACCTGATAAAGTGGTTCTGGATCTCATCCCCGGAAAATTGCGACCAGCAAAAGGTTGTGGGGCTTGGTGCCGAGATCCATTTGGGCCAGGAGGATTGGTTCTACAGGGTCGTGAGGTGGAAATCTCCGATGCGTGTGTGTTCCTGGGAAATGCTGTCGATTAGATTAGATGAGCTTGCCAACCGAAATTAAGCGTGGATGAACCCACCTTCTCGGCGCTCAGGGAATGCTCACACATGAATTTCATAAACATTTGGAGGGGAGAAATGGGACGAAGAGAACACTAACCACGACCCTGACCAGAGCATGGACATCACAGCCGACTTCGAGGATCGGGCTGCAAGAAATATTCTCCCTGATTGGACCCGAACACCTTTGCCCAGCGGTGCACCTCCTGCTAACCCTCCTCGACTACCAGTAGAGACTGAGGTTGGGGCATAATGTGAAGAAGTCTTCTATGTATTTACCATGCAAAAACATAATCTGTACAAGATACACCATCGATCCGGTACACGACCATCGAAAAATCACTATACGAGAGAAAATGGATGTAGCTATAAGCATTGGAATGTTCGGAAGCTCAGAATATAATAGTGACACTAACCGACTTTTCATGATGATAATCCTACGTAGTAGTAAGAGCGGACACACAGCCTTCGCAGCCATCCCAACTTAAGCTTCTGTATCAGCCGGTAGGTCGGTGGATTACCTCAAGCTTGGAACATGTTCTAGGCTGCTTACATCTGGCAGCCGTTGAATAACCCGAGTCTCATTGGCCCCTAAGTCGGGGCGGCATATCTCAAGGGCCGACGACAGTACTGCTTAGTCTTCCATAGCTACGACTCTTGTGTGTACATATGTGGCTCGTCCTCTTCTGATGATACTGGAATGTACATGTTATGTGGCCCCGTGAACAAGAGCTGCCCCGTCTGACAGGATCAGTAAAGTTGCAAGAGGCATTTGAGAGAGTCATCCCACGTTATAGATCGCATCGGGGAGCGTATACATGCCAAGATTCTCCACCCGATTCAAATCAGGGCACTCGAAGAAGGTGGCTATATACTAGCCAATAATATTAGTATTAGGTCACCGAGGCTGACGAAGTTCCAACGAAGTTTCCTCGACAAAACAACCCGATGGGCAAGTTAATAGCCGAATGTTTCGGTGGAGTTTGGGCCCTGAAAGGCTCCGCGGTGCAACACGATGATGAAGTCAGTTTATTGCCTGACAAGCTACGTAGAGCTAAGAGGCACGGCTAAGCCTAAAGTAAGTAAAGAGTAGCGAAGTATGGTAGCCAGAAGATCTAGAATTTTGCCGTGCAACGCAAGGACAGAAATATCTAACTCCATGTCTTTGACTCGAGCGTTCCGGTAACCCTCCACCGTTGCCCTCGAAGACGGGAAAACGTCAGATTTCAAGTCGGGTGTCGGTTGATTCATTTGCATTTTCTATACACTGGTCCGGCCCTGATCAATATATTTCTCGATTGGACGTTCTTCCCAGAGGCCAATTGAATTGATAATCATAATCCATGACTCCTCCTCCTCATGCTTAACTATGATTATGTCTGGAGGAAGTCCACAATGGCGTCCAGGAGGCCTATCAGAGCATCTGTTGGTACCTTGCACTGGCATCGACGCCACAATGATACAATTATATTGGCTTGCTAGTGCGGGGCAGGCTTGGTATTAGCCGACATCAGACCAAGACTAGCAACGGCCCACAGGTGTCGTAGAATAACATATTTCTGTTACTTTGGTACAATTATTTAAGTAGTATCTTGAAGCGCTTAAGAGCCATAGCAGCGAGCCTAGCCCATGAAAAGGTTCCAAAGGTGTACTCATCTGACGCTAAAGGAAACTCCGTCGTTCTGTCGCCAGCTGATTTGGGATGGGAGCTCACGCTTGTTTAATTAAGTGTGTATAGTAGCAGCAGCACTGGGAAGTTCAATGAGATGATCAGTCGCTTGATCAACTTGGTTGCGAACTTGCCGTCGCCAAGCCTCTGTTCGTTCGAACTCGGAATCTCACTCATGAGTTCAAACACTGTTAAACCGTTCACCGACATATCGCTTGGGTATGTATGAGCTGAATGCTTTCAATCCCGATATCCGAATACTTCAACCACATTCTACCGCTTAACTTGTCTTCAAAAATCAACTCTCACACGAACAAGCTTCCCGCTTTGACGGGTCCTTTTGACTGATGTACATCGAACTCAACGTCGACTCCATAGGTCGTTACTGAACAGATCGAACATCCTCTCTTATAAGGTCTGTAAGGAGGCTAGTTCGTTACGGCGAGATAGCAAGGTACTTCGCAGGTTCGGCTTCATGTTTGGACTCGCTGGCTGCCACCGAGCCTTGAATCTACGCAGGCAAATCAACCAGAATCAATCCGGCAGCCCTCGCTCCGCACCAAGACTGTTTCGATGTTCCAATGGATAAGTGAGAGAACAGGGAGAGAATGATGTACGGGTGGCCTTTTGTTTGGTGGAAATATCAAGACGTTGGTTTGCCAGCTTCAAGTATTGTTCAAGTATGTGACCCTCTTGGTGCCCTCCTGTCTGTTTTTCCCTGATCAACGCGTCGACCCTGTTCATGGTGGCATATGATAAGTATACTATAGGATTGGCGTTCATGACCCTGACTCATAAGCCACGATGTGTACATCATCCGCTATAGAGTCCTATTCTCTAGTCGTCCAGGAACCAGGGGCAATACTTAAAGGCCCTGTGACATATGCAAGGCTGAACCCATTGCGACGAAGGGGATGGTGGCAGGTTAGAAAAGAAGTGCGTCACCCGAACGATCAGAAATAGTCGTCAGCATTTCCCTTTCTACATACTACGGCATCGAGTTTTTATGGTTGACATTGACACAGGCTGTCATGCAGGGCACTCTTGATGGCATCTTCATCTCAAAATGTGGTTTCCAAGTCCAAGGGTCCTGGCACGGCGAGGTCATCTTCAACATTCCAGCTTTGCCGCGTGTCTCGTTAATGTGCCTTTTGGTCTCCTTGGTCTGCTATTCCTGAGCTCCTCTTGAAGCTCGTGCATTTGTATCAGGTTCCGTTATGTTACCAACTGTCAGTTATGCAGGGCGACATCTACCCTCTTTTTGCGTGGTGTTTCTTCTGAGCTTGATTTAGGTTTCGTGTCTTTGCCAATATGCGGTATTTGTCTGGTCCTAAAACGGGTGACCTCCAACTACATCTACTTGAACCGTAAAAGTGCTCCGTGTTCAAAGGAGGCCAGGCCACGTCCCCGGTGACTAGCTCTACTTATGGGAGTACCACGACAGGTACATATCGCACCTGGATCGCGCGAATCAGATGACTTCACCTGCACTTTCTGTTGTGGACATTCAACTTCAAGTTTCAACAACCCTCCGTGACAGCGCTTGTCAATGTCTTGCCCCAATTCCGCGTGTCAGGCTTGCGTCGTTCACATATAACATCCTTTTGCTGGCCAATTCCCTCCATTGTCCGACATAATGACTTTCCTTCCCGCATTTCTCCTTGTCTGTGCATGCTTATACTTGTGGACTCGAGGTTCAGAGAGGAAGCACCCGCCTTTACCACCAGGTCCGCCGGCAGACCCGATCATTGGACATCTGCGAAAGATCCCACCTAAAGGTCAAGAGGACCTGTACTACGAGTGGGGGAAAATTTATGGTAAGTTATCATCCAACGTGTGGTTTGGATGCCTCTGATGCTCGACGGCAGGCGACGTGATGTATCTTCATGTTCTTGGAAGACATATCATTGTCTTGAACAGCGTCGAGGCCGCTGTGGATCTCCTTGACCGGAGAAGCGCAAATTACAGCGACAGGCCTCGATTCATCATATACGAATTGTAGGATTCCATGATCCACTAATTGCGATGAATTGACCTGACATGCCGGTTTACAGGATGGGCTGGGCCAGATCGATTACTTTCACAGGCTATGGGAAGATATTCCAGAAACACCGGCGCATGTTGCAAGAGTACCTGAATGTCAAGAAGGTCGTCAGGTACCAGCCCATCCAGGCTCGGGAGACTCGAGTTCTCCTTCAGAGTATTCTATCGGCCGAGGAGGAGCGAGATAACTTTCTGCGCAGGTATGATTGACTATCTGCCCACTCAGTGACCCATCTCGTCAAGCTGATTGAACAGGTTTTCGACGGCTATAATCATGAGAATCGCCTACGGACTCCAAGTTGATTCTGACGATGATCCATACCTACAAGTCACCGAGGGTGTCAGTCATGCGCTCAGCAATGCTGGCGCGCCTGGCGGCACACCAGTCGACTTTTTCCCATTTTGTGCGATTTCATGTTAAGTCTTTCTGCCTGACTCTTGACAATTCGACAACAGTACGATATTTCCCTGCTTGGTTCCCTGGAGCTTTCTATGCGGGGTTTGCTCGCGACAGCAAAGTTGCTATTGACACGATGCATCAATTCCCGTTTGAGCATGTTAAACGGGACATGGTACGTATTCCGGTGATTGTGTGTGTCGGCCCTGACATTTTTCATAGGCAGCGGGAAAAGCAAGGCCATCGTTTGTGTCTTCACACCTAGAAGCCTTGAACCGTGATGGGTCCGAGGACAGACTGAACGACATTTTGGATGTTCAAGGCGTCGCTGGCGTCATGTATTGTGCAGGCGCGGAAACGGTGGGTGTCATTACGAGGTCCACACTTCTCAGCTGATTTCCTTTGCGAGCAGACATGGTCGACAATGTCTTTCTTCTTCTTAGCGATGGTGCTTCATCCAGAAGCTCAGGAAAAGGCTCAGAAAGAGATCGATGCTGTCATCGGCACCGGCCGTCTTCCGGAATTTTCGGACAGGAGCAGCCTCCCTTATGTCGAGTGCTTGTTGCAAGAGACGTTGAGGTATCTATCTGCACATCTATCGTAGGCTGAACCTGCACTGACCTAAGCCTGACAGGTGGAATGGTGCTGCCCCCTTGGGTAAGCTTCTTGTTCACGGCGCTGTATTGTTTTGAGACAAGCATTTCAGGTGTCCCGCATCGTTCTATGGATGATGACGTATACCGGGGGATGTTCATTCCGAAAGGGTCACTCGTGTTTGCCAATACAAGGTGAATTTCTCGCCCAATGATTACTTGCAGATGTTTGACCCGTTCCCCATCAGAGGCATGACCCTCGATGAAGATGTTTACACGAATCCACGAGCATTTAACCCTTCCCGGTATCTCCCCAAGCCGGAAGGTAATAGCGAGCCTCATCCGACTGGGCCATTTGGTTTCGGACGCAGGCATGTGTTCAATTTCATTACCTGCGACTCACACTCAATGAATTGAACTGGACATAGAATCTGCCCTGGGCAACACCTTGCTGATGGCAGCCTCTGGATTGCAATAGCATCCATCCTAGCCTCTTTCAGGATATCGAAAGCTATCGATGAGGATGGGAAGGAGATCACCCCTGAGATCTCGATTAGTTCTGGCATCTCCAAGTATGTCTCATGCATGGTCCATTTGTCTGCCGCAACCTTAATCTTTCATAGTGCACCAAATCCTTTCAAATGTCGGGTCCGGCCTCGGAGTGAACAGGCCAAGGAACTTATCATCCAGGCGGACACTTGGGACAGTTATTAGCTAACAACTTGCATTACGATTCACTAATGACATGACGATAATCTTCGAAGCAAACCTGAGTCGGTGTAGTACCCATTTCATCGCCTCCTGCTTGGCGTTGTACCGTCTACTCGGCTTCCCAGTCGTATACCGTTGGATAATTGTCTTGTGTGCGAATTCGGGAGTGACGTGTTCGAGTAGATGGATTTTTGTGCTGTTCGATCTTTATGATCAGGGAGCGAGCGTCCGTGACTTGCTTTGCCGGAAGGCTGCGCAGGGACCAACGGAGATAAGAGCGTTCGTGCGATCTCCTTTTGTGATATTTGTAGCCTCAAGACCACTGGCGAGCCTGGCTTACGTCGAGTCTTGGGTTCGGCCCCGCTCCTTGGCAACAGAGAGTGAGAGTGTCGATTCGCTGGGCCTGGACTACTAGGCGCGCCAAGCTTCACCGGAACGTCAGACGTCCTCGTGTGCGCGGTATGCTTGTCGACTGTGGCGCACTGTATGGGCCGCGGAATAGCAGCTGGGCTAGGCGTAATTGTCGGTAGTCGTGAACATGAAGATCTGAGACTGTGTCCATGCTTGGACGAGATTGGAGCGTCCCGAAGTTGAGATAAGTCAGCATGCAGGCTGGGGAAGTCGTGGTCATAATCTGACCACCAGTGGGAGTTCGAGTGACTGGACGATGATCCAGGTCTAGCAGAAGGTACGGCGATACGAGGGCTGGATTGCGTGTTGGACCATAGTGAGGCGGGCGTTCCAGGGGTCGGCGAAGAGGATTCTGTTGGGGTATAGCTAGATGCGGGCCGCTTGAACGGCGCGGCGCGGGTAACAAGATTTAACTTCTCCGTGTTCACCTTGGAGGAAACATTTACAGGACGGAAAAGAGATTTGACATCGAACGTTCTGGGGGCAGAGACTGCGGGTATCGAGTAGGACGAAGGGGCCGCAGCGATGTCCCGAAGTAGAGACCTTATAGGGTTGGGGCCTGGCGCACCTGGCATATCCGCTGTGCCTGCTGAAACTGCTCTCCAATTGACCCAGGCGCCTTCTCCCTTGAGTGTATTCATCCAGTGACGATCTAGAAGCCCGAGAAGTGTAGACCTCCCGCCGTCCTGCAAGAACGAGCGGCTCGTAACGATGACAAGACCTTTCTTACATCGAGTGAGGAGGACATTCATGCGGTTGATAGACGAAAGGAAGCCTGGCTCTCGTCCCGATCTCACGACAGACACGATTACAAAATCGGCTTCATTGCCTTGAAGATTCGATTTAGCGCTTGTTGAATTGACTGCTCGTCATGACTCTCACCTTGAAAACTGTCGACGTTGAAAACTCTTTCCCATGGTAGAACTTCGTTCCTTAACTGCCGCTCGATGGCGGCTCTTTGCGCGTCGTATGGTGTGATGATGCAAAACTCCTTGTACCTGTAGTACGTCTTGACAAGGTTTACGATTGCATGAATCTCGCCGTCGTTCTGCCAGTGGATGAGAAGAATTAGTTCAATGGCGGCTCAGACATGTCTCGTAACTGGAGCTCACCGTCCAGCTAAATCCGCTTCGTTTTTCTGTTCCATTGGAGGCGTCAACAAACGAGACGCACGTTGGATCATTGATGGTATGCTCGGAGTTGAGCCGTCCCCCATAGACGTTTCTGGAGATGAAATGGCCGAGAGGCACGGGCATACGATCTGTAGGTCGCTAGGTCACAAAGAACAATAGGGCGCGAAATAGTATCCGTACATTGGGTATCAAGGAATCCACCTGATTCTTCAAGGTGTGAAAGATCGAAGATAGTACGCAATTCCGGCACTCTATTTTTCCCAAACGGGGGGACTACAGAATAAAATATTTAGTAAGTGCAAGGAAAACTTCCCAAATTGCCTACGCTGTTTCGGATCGCCGAAAAAGCAAACCTTCGCCAAGGTTCTGTGAAATTTTTGGAAGATAGGCTGTTAATGGACGTTAGACGGGCCCATATTTTGAGAATTGATTCTAACACTCACTAGAAAGTCCTCGATCTTGATTTGGGAGGCTTCGTCGACAACAAGGCGCTCAAGGGGAACAACTTGAAACACACCAGCGCGATCCAGTATGGGGTTTGAAAGCATGCTTAGCGTTGAAAGGACGATGCAGGAATCACCCAACAGCCGCTGTATGCTGACGGCACCGCTGCAAGTCGCGAAGTCGTCCGAGCGCAGGACTTGATCTTCTATCGCATGGTAGATGTGTTCATGCCTACCCCGAAATCCAATCAGAACGATGCCGTGTAGCAGATATTCGTAAACCACGACCGACATACCACTCGAAGTGGAACTCATTCGAAACAATGATCTTGAACGTCACGCCTTTCTTGAAGAGGTTTTCGGCGATGTTCTTGACGGCTACGTTGGAATGTGCGACAATCCACGCAGGGCGCCTCTCACGATCCCACACGTCCACTGCAGCTGCAATTGTTGTCGTCTTCCCGGTGCCAGGAGGGCCTATGATACTTGTTGTTCAAACAAAATAAGGCAGAAGCAAGGAGGAGCATATTACCATGAGCAATGACAAGCGGTTCAGCCGAAATCATCCTTGAGGCGACTTGCTCCTGAGACGCGTTCAAAGTAGGGAACGCGATGGATACACCAGTGTCAAGCAAAATTAGATCATTGCGGGCGGGAAACCAGAGTCTTCGGATGAAAGGTGCGCGAAGCGAAGTTTTGCCTTGAAGGACAAGCAGAAGGAGCTCATCCCGAGCTTTCTCTGGGTGTGTCAATTCCGGGCGACCGATGACGCGTACTTTTTGGAGCGTCCCAGCCAGCGCTTGGCCCGTGAAACGGATGTTGGTCCTTCTGCCAATGGAACTGCAAGGTTGGCCGAAAAAGTCTTGGCCCGATTCGTTCGTCATAATGACAGTCTACGGTATCATAAGTAAAGAATTCGGCAGCGCCCTGGAGTTCACTCACCTGCCGACCCTTCCTTATCTTCGTCTTGTATCGAGCGTTTTGGAGCTCAAGAGTTCCATCATGCGTGACTTTGAAACTGTTGAACTCGCTAGAAGACTCCTTTGGCCTCGCGTCCTCCAAGACATAGGTCTGCCTGATGAGCTCTCCAAGACATGCGATTTCCTGAAAGAGCCACGTCAATCGAAGAACGGGAACGAGACTTCGCATTCACCTGTGACTTCAAGTAGCCGGTGTCGACGTTTGAGACCTGCAGTATGTCACCTCGACTGGTGTGGAGCACACTAGAGAAGGTGTGATCAGTATTGCCCTCGGACTTGTATATGAAGGCTTACCAGGCCGCGAGCCATGCACGAAGGCAAAGTTCTCTGTGATTCGATGACTCGTGGTCATCCGCCCATAGCTCGTCGATCTCAGACCTCTCAATCCTAGGATAAACCTTAGCAGCGACGACATTGAAGGGCTGTGAAGGCTTCCTAGTATCCTGCACAAAGGCAGTTGACAAATCAATGCCGCGAAGACGGAGCTTCATGTCTTGCGCAATCCGAATCGCAATTCGTGGCAACTCAAAGCCAGCGATGGTGCAGCCCTCACCTCGAAGGAGCCGCTCAAAGGGCTCGTCGCGAATGAGAAGACCCGCTGGATGATCAGCGTGTACTGAAATGAGAAAGACATCGTCGATATTTGCGATGGCCAAGTGGGCCACACGCCCGCTGGGAGACCTCTTCATAGCAAGCCCAAGGAACGGTGGCTCTGTGCCATCCCCGAGAATGTCAGCAGCCGCCGTGCCTGCGTGGCGGCGAGAGAAGTTCCGGACAGTGATGTTTTTTGGCAAATTTGGGAGTATTTTTTGAGTTATACGAGTCAGAGACATGGTGATTCGAGGGGATATGAGCGAGGAATGGCGGAGAAACGAGTGCATATAAGGAGCCTCGTGGTCAGCAGGCGTCCAGAGCACACCATTGGCTGCGGCGCCCTTCACAGTGAACGTATCCGCATTTCATTCCACCGTACGTGCTTCTGTGGATCCACAGAGGCGTCGGCGCTTGTGAACTTAGCGCCCAATGAAATCCAGTCCAAAGCGGCAGAGAAGGAAACAAAGTTGAGGGGACAAGACAGATTGTCAAAGAGTAGTCAGATGTAGTCAGCAGCTAGAAGATACGAGACATCGACGAAAGGGAGAGACGATACTATGTTACCCTGTACATTCGTCACCCCCGGGAAGTCGACACTTTGAGAATAACTCCCCGTTGATGACACGTACGGGCACCAAACTTGCTACACAGCCGTTTGAGATGTATATAGTCAAGTTTTTGAAGGTTTGAAGTCAAGAGATGGAGTACAAGCAGAGTCCCAGGGATTTCGAGCATGACACTCATTTGCCATGCACGGAAGAGGGCGGAGATTGAAACTGACCCGTCAGGCACAAGCATTTGGCACCTTCGCCAGTGACAGCCTGACGAATGCCCAGGGGTGACGATTTGGATGTACAGGAGGACATAGTTACAGTACTCAAGTCGCGTTTGCACAGCCACCAGGCGACCAGGAAGAACTGTGTCCGCATCATCAAGAATATAATCCACCAAATTTCACATCATATGGGTAGCCTTAGAAGAGAAAAGATGTAATGCAAAGAAAAAATCGATGAGGCGACATTGCGCTACTGTAGTAAGTAGTAAGTTACCGCAATGGAATTTCCCTCAACGTAGTTCGTATCGATTCGCAGATTCATTCATCACCGGAATACCTCCGTTAAACCGTCCAGAACTGGAAGTGCTGGTTGGGGGCAGCGGCATTGCACGTCACGAGCTGCGACAGGAATGAAGGGGGCGAGTGCGCATGGGTCGGAGAGGTGACGATCTGGGCGCAGAGGCCGAGGTTCACAGACTTGATGGTGCATCCGCTTGCGAAGAGGCCGTGGGTGGTGGATGGGCT
>JABCKV010000102.1:0-62201 GCA_018282005.1 Asterophora parasitica
TTCGCAGCGATAGGATCCATACTCCTGCGGTTCAGGGCTTGCATCTTTTCTACCGTCTCGACTGCGAGGCTCAGTGCTTTCGAGTATGTCGCCGGGGATGTATGGAGGTAGTGCAGGATGAGAAGGCGCAGGTAAATTTCACCTTCTGGCACAGGTACCGAAAGCGCAGGCGTCGACGCTTTCGCCGGCGGCGCAGACGACTCTACCTCCATAGATTGTTCTGCGCTCGATCCTTCTGGAAGCCAAGATAGCAAAGTCTTCTTTTCGGGCACATCTGAAGAGGTTGAACTTGAGAGGGCGGCATAAAGCAAGATTGAAAGGACACTCACCCTTCGTGTAGACCTGCTCGATAGCAGTCCTTAGAACAGTAGCATCTATGCGTTTCCGGAGAGAAGTCAATGTGCGCAGGACACGGTGAGTGAAGCGCGGCTCGAGTGTCGAGACGGCCCGTTCGATGAGAGCAATGTTGGACTTGATTTCAGCAACAGGCGACAGCGGCGCCGGCTTTGCAGGCTCCTCTGTCATTGTTTCATCCTTCTTCTGGTCCTTTCCCTTCGTGTCCGCTGCTTTCATTTCGACGTCGGCCATGGTGAGTGTGTGGATAAGGAGAAGGCAAGATTTCTGATATGAAGGTGACGCGTCCAACGCGTTTGACGGGAGTGCTGTGTTTAAATATGGCGCTACTTGTTGGCACGGTCTCGATAGCTCAGTGGTAGAGCATGCGATTGCAGTACTGCAATTCATCGCAGGGTCCGGTGTTCGAACCACCGTCGTGACTATTTTTTCTTCTGGGGGCAATAAATTGTACGACGATTTCGCAGCTTAAGTGGGCATGATGCATTAGTATCCCAAAGAAACCTGTGTTAGCAGAAGGAGGAAGAGAAGGAGGAGAACTTGACGCGCGCGGCGCCGCCAGATCGACCGTCCAGAAAATCCCTCCTCGAATAATGCAAACTTCGAGACTTGTAGGTATCCGTGGAGTGGTCACAAGCGTATTGTGCTAATTATGCAGCTGGTAGTATGTGGGACCTGTATGAACTTGAAAGGGAACTGTACTTTGACGACAATTAAAAATGAACTTGGCTGCCTGCATAGACAACGCCAAAAAGTCCCGACGGTGGTTCGAACACCGGACCCTGCGATAAATTGCAGTACTGCAATCGCATGCTCTACCACTGAGCTATCGAGACATGGATGTTACAATTGAGAGTGCATTATATTTATATTGACGACCACTATATACGGACGATGGTCCTTTACAAGTGCATCTCTTTCCACAACCACCAGCAGCTATCAGCGCTTCCCACCATTAGGCCACGCTCCTCCGTGTCCCTGACCTACAAAATGACCACGGATGACATGCGCGTATGTACGGCTGCCATTCGAATATTTGCGGCACAATCATTGACGTGCTTGATGCATGCGTTGCTACTAGCCGGAGACTGAGTCAAGCGACGAGGACTGGATTCGTGTGACGAGTAATGATGGCTTCACATTCATGGTCAAGCGCAAGATCGCGAACGTGAGTGGGACGATGCGGAACATGCTGGACACAGAAAGTGCGTCCATCACGATGATATCTATTATCAACGCGCCACTTAACGCGGCTATCCTCTTTAATTCCAGGCAACTACGCAGAGGCGGCCGAACGGACATGTCCTGTCATGCAGCGGTGAGTCTCCTTGCCACTCCTCTATCTTCTCTACCTCTCATCAATCCTGATGCCTGACTAGCGGGATCATCGTTGAGAAAATGCTGGAGTACATGGCCTTCAGGGCGCACTACGAAACCGTTGGGGCTAAGGAGGACATCCCCGTGCACGAGTTTATGGAGCGCCTTCCTCCCGAGATCGTACTCGAGCTGTAAGTTTCAATCATGCGATCGAGTACGCCTGCTGACGGTGTCTTGGTCCCAAGGCTCCTGGCGGCTGATTATCAGGAATGTTAGTGTCCCTTCCCAGTTTCACCATTTCGTGTGAGCTGATGGCTTTCCTTGCCCAGTGTAATACTGCAGACGCCACGCAGCAGGAGTGGCATATCTGGAGATTCAAACCCCTGCGAGAGGTTATTCCATTAGCTTTGACCTCACCATTTCTGTGGGGGATCGGATACTGACGATGAGAACCCGGCAGGCTCGATGTGCTAGATTATCCACCGCGCCACGATATCGCTGGCCCTTCACACACTTACCTTCACACCTCGTTTTTACAAGTGCTACATGTAACACTCTCACCATACCGCGACGTTTCCACTACCTGAGTGCTAAGGCAGACCGTGTAGATCTAGATAAATTCAATATTCAAGTTGAGCAAGCTTAAATCTTCGCTCTTCAGGGAACACGCACGTCGATCTTAGCAATAACACGTCTTTTGAACAAGTTCTAGAAAATTCAAACATCGCATTGGCATCCCTACAGCCGCCCGCAGCAGAATCACAGAGCGCGTGCAAAAGAGATGCGATTCCTTGCCAGTGTTTTTACATAAGCAACGGAAGATGAAAGGTTCTCCGAGCTGGTCTTCCAATCCAACCACAATAATCTGTATACCCTTCAAACTTCCTTAAGTTTCAACCTCTGCCCATGTCATTCTTAACACGGCTCATACGGAGCCTCAGGCCTGTGAGAGTTGCGGTGTCTATCAAGAGAAGATTATAAACTCATCTCGACTACCAAGAACCGGTTTGTAGGCCGAGACCTTGAAGGTATGCACAACAAGCTGTTGCGCTCCTCATCAGACGACGTTTACATTGTATTCAGCAAACCGGTTTTACGAGCATCCAAGCTCGTCAGACGGTAAAGTTCTAGGCGCTTGTGTGTCGGGAACAGCTCATGAACTCATTCCTCGCAGACCCACGGCGGACGAAACGAACGGTTCAGTACAGGGATCCCGAAGATGTTTGGAAATATATTGGCGGTGGGAAGAGACTAGCAAGTGCGTCAATCGCTTCTTTCTGCTTACTGAGCTGAATGATCCTTGTGTAGTACAATGGTCATCCTGGCTGTCACATACACGGCCCAATCCCCCAACCCTTGAAGTGTGTGCCGCAATACGACGTCCTGTTAGGCAGACTAAACTCAGCATTGCTCTTCCTGGCTCTTATAGGAACTTCAAGCCGATCTGGCAAGGCAACAGCGTGTCCTCGCCAACGTTGCCTTGATTGAAGCTCGCGATCGGGAAGAGCGCCTGCAAATGCTGCGTCTGGAGGCCACTCCAGCAAATTCAACATCCAACCATCGGTCAGAGCCGCTGACAGCCCTGGACGAAAACCAGTCGCCGCCTGAATCCAAAGAGCCCCAGCGGCAGAAGACCCAAGCTACCGCTGGAACCTCACCGACGTCCGACTCGTCAAGTCCGCTGCCCAAGATGCCTGGATCGGATACGAATGAGCCTGAGTCGTGGACGCCTCGTGCTAGGAGGAGAGGACAATAATCAGCTGATGAACTTGTGTTCTATCCCTGTGTTTTATCTCTTGTCAAGTGGGAGTTTGAGTATCGATTAATCCTTCAAATGGTATACTATTCCTTGAACTCTTATCAAATTTCATTCTTCTGCCACCACCACCACCCTCGTGGAAGTCGTTCATCAAATCTCTTTGTACGACGTCATAATGGAATCATCGCAGTTTGAGAGGATGGGATATCTGAGTTCGAGCACTCCGTGCAAAGACCACATATGGGCACTCTAAAGCGCGCTGGGATTATCACCGAAGTAGTTACCCCCTAGCGCCGCATTATAGTCCCACTCATATCCAATGGCAGCCGCGGCGCGCCCTAGGTTATACTTCTGCAGCAACTGCATGATCTCTGCCTCATCGTAGACGCCTTCTTCCAACAGGCTTTGCTTCGGCACGGGTGGGAGTGTGTCGAACACCGTCCTTGCGATCTCAACCTGCTCGAGATACGCGTCATGCGGGATGCGTGGGATGTACTTTTTCTCAAGCTCTATGACACGCTCGATTGAACCGTGCTCGCGAATGAACTTGAGCGCACGCGCGGGGCCCACATTCTTGATGCGCTGGGAGAAGTCGGTGCCGAGCAGAAGGACGAAGTCGACGAAAGACGCGCGGTCGAGCTGGAGTCTGGAGCGGACCTCGGCTCCCGAGACGACGGTCAATGGGACATTCCGGCTTGTGAGATTGCGCACGAGCGGGGCTTCGTATACTATGACATCCTAGATAGCAAAAATGATTTAGCATAAAAGTGGGTGTCAAGAAATGCTTCAAATGCCTACCGTATCCTCGCTGGCCACGTAGTCAGCCAAGCCATTCAATACCATCGACGACGCCAGTGCCTCTGCCTCGAATGGACCCTCTGCATCTAAACAAGGCACACCCATGGCCCTTAAAACCTCTTTACTCTCATCGTACGTCTGCCGCCTCGGGGGGTTCGTCCTCCTCTCGAAAGACGCCAACATAATATCGCTCGTGCGTGAAAGCTTCGCGAGGGCGGATTCCTCCATTTCAATCTCAGTGGAAGACGCATCGGGCTCAGTAGAAAGCGTATCCCAGATCCCCCCTTCCTCGAGCGTGAGCTGGTATTGCGCTTTTGTCATGACAATGTCGGCTTGGGTGTCAGGGTCAGCGCCCGACGTTATGGGGAGGGAGGGAGCCAGGGGCCCCATGAGAGAGTAGAGATTCGAGACGCTGTGGCGATAGTCAAGATATAGAGCGGACAGGTGAGCAAGGACATCGTCCTCTGGACGAACGGGCTCGAGAACAGGCACTGGCTGAAGAAAAGGCGCCGGTTCAGCAATGATCGAGGGCTGAGGTAGTTCGTCGACATGTACAGGCGAGACATGCGTGTAGACATCATCTCCGATGTCTAGTGACAGATACACCACATCTGCGAAGAGAGTTGGGTCCGGTTCTTCGAATGGATGCGTGGTTTCAACAACGGAGAAGTAGGGATCCAGTGCATAATAATGTGCATCGTGTGCCGCAGAAAACAGGCCAAGAGGGCCTTCTTCCAACGCCGACTCCAGAACCTCTTCCGCGATAAAATGGGACGCGAAGGTCTCATCATCAGCAGGGAGCCGCGGGCCTTGGGGAGCACTGAGTGTATATGGAGGTGTAGGGATAAGAGGAGCCTGGACTTGTTGTGAAATGGATTCCGGGGGTTTGCGCGCGACGGCTTCGTCCTCTAAAGACAGTTGCCGAAGAAGGCTCGCTGCACGTTCACGCGCCGTGCTGTCGAGCTTCCGGAACTTGTGCAAGGTGTCATATAGCTTCCGTAGACGCTGCGACCGATCGTGTTCCAGGGCACCCCGTGCGGAGGTCTTGCGCTGCATCTCCTTCCTCCTTTCCGCCTTGCCACCGTATGAGCACCTTGACAGCGACGAACATGCGAACTTCAACGAACCTCACGCGCCTTGGCCATATTCCTGTACTTCCCGTCAAAGACACACACGGCCGAAACCCCCGCGTCCCTCAACTCGTTGATGAGCTTATACCACCCCAGAACGTGCCGGTACCGGTGCGGCGCCTGCGCAAAGTGGAAACGCTGCGTTATGAGAGTACCATCGCTGTCGTCTGGCGGTCAGCCTGTGTGAAACGGGGAAAGAGGAGATAGGTAAAAGTTTGCATACATGACGACTTTCTTACCGGCTAGACCTCGGAGACGATCTGGAAGGTGTTTAATTACTTCGGGACTGTCGCGCAGTCAGTCTCTCTGGCAATAAAAAGGCTGAACGAGCCCTTACCAGGTCTTTTGTAGGAAGGGCGTCAGACCGAGTACGCCCATGGTCGTGTTATGACAAGATATAATGTCTCCGCGTGGTTACATAAACCACAATGGAGGCCGTGCTCAATCTTCTCGACGGGATGCCATACAATATGTACGATGAGAGAATTAGATTACATTTCGCGATGTTGGTACGTAGAACAGTTCTCGGTCACATAGTGGAGTGAGTAAAAAGTACAATGCGTCCTCCAAGTCCCAACAAATTCGACGCATACTCTTCAAAACGAAAGCAAAGCATATAGACAATCATATTCCAGCGAGTCCAGTGAGTGCGGCCAAGGCACTCTTGATCTGCGTAACGAAGTGATTGAGTTGTTGTCGCGTCTTGTCTGTGAAATGCCGGTAAAACATAGCAAAAGCGATGTCGAAGGATAATGACAGTCAAAATCCAATTGACGAGGTTAGCAAGAAAAAATGGTTAGCAAACGGAGCGCATCCACGGAAGATCCAAATGAAAAACAGGATGGTGGCAGAACGTAGAAGACAATTCGGAGGGGATTGATGCCTACCAACGATGCCGGCAGACAAAGATGAAGACGATGGAGGACGTGACAAAGACATGCCTTGTTCTTTTTCAGTTTCCATAACAGAAACGATCTTCTGTTCGATGTTTTGCGCCGCCAGAGAACTTTCGTGCTTCGGGCGCGTTGAAGCCCACGCGTGTGTTTCGAGAATAGCGTTGAGGAGCATATAACTCAGCTCTATACAGCACCACAGCAGGAAAAGATGAGCGAACGACGCGATAGAGAGAGCCAGCGGTCGAATAACGCGCATATATATGCAGATGACCAGAAGCGAAAGCATCCAAGTGTCTTCATACCTCGTTCAAACACGACATCTCTGCCCATCTCGTCGTTGAACGGGGTCACAATGTTCGTTTGGTGGTCAAAAGGAGGGAACGTTTCGCCAATGATATCAGAGAGCGCCCGATTCTTCAGATTCTGGGTCGACAAGACGTCTTCAGATTTCGAGCTTTGGGGCTTGTTGAAAGATGATTTCGGAGAGATCTCCTTCGAAGGACTAGACGATACTGGAGACTTGAATTTTTCATCGCTGTGCAAGTCAGTTTTGGCCGTCGTAGTGGACGAGGCCGATGACGAGGCAGACGAGGACATGATGGTCGCTAGTGAAGAGGAGGTTATGGCACAGCCACGGTCAAACGTGACCTTACAACGGACTCCCACGTCCAGCGCCACTAGCCACGTCTGCCTATTCTTGCAGCGCGTTCAGGGCCTTCTTCTTCGCTTCGTTTTCTTTGCGCCCCGTCGGCCATATCCTACGACACAGAGCCCTTAAAAGTCGCCGAGCATGTCTGTTATGCTCACCAAATTCGAGTCGAAAAGCAACCGTGTCAAGGGTATGTAGGCTTCATCTGTTGTGGATTAGCTTAACCTTACCTCATTGAAACCAGGGCTTGCTTTTCACCCGACTCAGCCTCTTCTAGCTGCTGCGCTGCACAATGGGAGTGTTCAATTGTGGAATTACCGGATGGGAGTTTTGGTTGATAGATTTGAGGAGCACGAGGGTAAGTCCACGCAGCATCATCTGCTAAATGCTTTTAAATCTCGACAAAAGGTCCCGTCCGAGGCGTCGCAATCCACCCGAGTCGCGCTCTGCTGGTGACCGGAGGGGATGACTACAAAATCAAAGTCTGGGGTGCGTCCAATCAGCTCCTTGAGGTCCCCGAGCTCGGCTCATACGTATCCAGATATCCGGCCCCAGAACAGACGCTGCCTCTTCACTCTGCACGGCCACTTGGACTATGTTCGCACCGTGCAATTTCACCACGAAATGCCCTGGATCGTGAGCCGCTTTCAATCCGATATAATGATCTAAAAAGTCCAACTATGTCCTTCACAGATCTCCTGCTCTGACGACCAAACGATTCGTATCTGGAACAGCACGTCGCGCCAGTGCATCGCAGTACTCACTGGTCACTCGCACTACGTCATGTCAGCCCAATTTCACCCCAAAGAAGACCTCGTCGTCTCCTCCTCAATGGACCAGACCGTGCGCGTGTGGGACATCTCTGGACTCCGCAAAGGCTCTCCCAACTCAGGCGGTGGCCCCGGCGGCCACCACACAGGCGGCGGAAGCGGCGGCCCTGGCACCTTTGAAACCTTCGACTCCTTCTCTACCGTCAAGTACGTACTCGAGGGCCACGACCGCGGTGTCAACTATGCCATGTTCCACCCAACACTCCCCCTGATCATCTCCGCTGCCGACGACCGTGTCATCAAGATTTGGCGCATGAGCGAAACGAAAGCCTGGGAGGTCGACTCGTGCCGGGGGCACTTTAACAACGTCTCTAACGCGCTGTTCCACCCGAAGCACGAGCTGATTGTGTCCTGCGGCGAAGACAAGACCGTGCGCGTTTGGGACCTTGCCAAGCGTACCGCGATCCAAACTTTCCGCCGCGAGCATGACCGCTTCTGGATCCTTGCAGCGCACCCGAACCTCAACCTTTTCGCAGCGGGCCACGACTCTGGCCTCATCGTGTTCAAGCTCGAGCGCGAGCGCCCCGCTTTCTCAGTGCACCAAGATACCCTCTACTACGTTCGCGATAAATACGTGCGCTCGTATGACTTCAACACAGGGGCGGACATTGGCCTACTCAGCGTGCGCAAGTTCGGCAGCCCCTACGTTCCCCCAAGGACCCTCAGCTTCAACCCGGCGGAGCGCGCAGTAATTTTAACCATCAGCTCGGACAACGGTCTCTACGAGCTGACAACTCTGCCGCAACAAGCACAGGGAGATGTTAAGGATTCGAGCGTAGATGGGAAGAAGGGTAGCGGGCAGAGCGCTATTTTCGTTGCACGGAACAGGTTCGCGGTTCTCAACAAGGCGACTCAGGTATGTTTTGCCCTGATATTTTGCATGGTGTCGTTTTGACGCGTCGTTGGAACAGCTCATTGAAGTCAGGGATCTTTCCAACTCCGTGGTGAAAACCATCAAACCGCCTGTACAGACGAACGAGATCTTCTACGGTGGAACTGCTAGTTTGATACTCAGCTCGACGACCTCAGTTGTTCTGTATGACATTCAGCAGCAGAAGACCATCGCAGAGATCAACAGCCCTCCTGTTAAATACGTGATCTGGAGTGGAGACGGGGCCCTCGTCGCTTTGATGAGCAAACACAGTGCGTAGACTCCATAGTTTGTTTGGGCTAAGAGAACTAAGCGGTTTTGCAGCTATTACTATCGCCAACAAGACCTTCTCAACGCACAGCCTGATCCACGAAACAATCCGTATCAAGTCTGGTGCTTGGGACGACGCGGGCGTCTTCATCTACTCCACTCTTAATCACATCAAATACTGTCTTCCTCAAGGGTACGTTGCTTTCATTTGGATTAATTCGAAATCTCATTCCTCCACCAGCGACCATGGCGTTATCTGCACGCTCGACAACCCCGTCTACCTCACCCGCGTCAAAGGCAAGACC
The DNA here is from genome assembly GCA_018282005.1 of Asterophora parasitica. Taxonomy (NCBI): domain Eukaryota; kingdom Fungi; phylum Basidiomycota; class Agaricomycetes; order Agaricales; family Lyophyllaceae; genus Asterophora; species Asterophora parasitica. Next base: position 9,180 of record JABCKV010000102.1, read on the forward strand.
GTGCACTGCCTGGACCGCTCCGCGCGCCCGCGCACCATCACATTCGACCCGACTGAGTACCGCTTCAAGCTCGCGCTGCTCCGCAACAACTATGAAGAAATGCTGTACATCATCCGCACTTCAACTCTTTTGGGCCAGAGCATTATTGCGTACCTCCAACAGAAAGGGTTCCCTGAGGTGTGTACTTGAGCGTCGTGACCAACAGGCCATTCGAACGATTGCCAACTTTAATCTTAGATTGCATTGCATTTCGTGCAAGATACCGACACACGGTTCGAACTTGCAATCGAATGCGGAAACCTCGATGTGGCTCTCGAGACTGCCAAGGAGATCGATCGTGCTGAGTGCTGGGAGAGGCTCGCGCAACAGGCGCTGAAGCAGGGTAACCACAAGGTCTGCATACATCGTCTTTTTGAGTTCTCCTTATGCTGATGTGTGTGGTATTTATAGATTGTCGAGAAAGCGTACCAGCAGACGAAGAATTTCGACAAGCTCTCCTTCTTGTATCTAGCCACTGGCAGCACGGACAAACTGTCAAAAATGCAGAAGATTGCGGATGCTCGTGGAGATCCTATGTCGCGCTTCCATAATGCACTTTATGCTGGTGATGTGCAGGGGAGGATATCTGTTCTGCGGGACGTTGGGCTGCGTAAGTCTATGACCTTCTCGTACCTGCCCTATTCCTGTTACTAAATCAAAGGTACAGACCCGCTTGCCTATCTTACTGCCAAGACCAATGGCCTGGATGAGCTGGCTGGAGAGATCCTAGAAGCCGCAGGCCTGACTGAAGCCGACATCGATGACGTCCCAACCTTCCCGGCCACAAGCCTCAAACCTCCACCCATCATAACATCCACCACCACCACGAACTGGCCCGCCATCTCCGCCGGCGAGAACTTCTTCGACCGTGCCCTCGCTGAAGGCAGCCTCGAGGGCGGCGTTGAGCCAGCGTATGTCAATGGCGATGCCGCTGGGGGGGCAGCACATTCGGCCTTGGACGCGTGGGCGAAGGACGAAGAAATTCATGTTGATGTTGATCCGGCAGAGGGTGGCTGGGAGCTCGATGCGGACGGAGGTGACTTTGAGGAGGATGAGGCACCTGCTGAGGAGGTTGCGGAGGAAGAGGCTCTGGGTGCGGGTGCGACACCTGGGGTCAGCGAGACGGAGCTTTGGGTCCGGAATTCACCGTTGGCGGCTGATCATGTCGCTGCTGGGTCGTTTGAGACGGCTATGCAGGTACGAAATTTCTCTGCTTTCTCGAGAAGTAATTCCTGACGTCTGTTGACATATCCTGTAGCTCCTTAACCGTCAATTTGGTGTTGTCAACTTCGCCCTCCTCAAACCCACTTTTGTCTCCGTGTACCGTTCATCGCATACATACCTGACCCCCGTTGCCTCCTTACCCCCTTTGCAACTTCACGTCCGCCGCAATCCGGCAGAATCAGCCTCGAGTCGTGTTCTCCCTGTGGCCGCACGTTCCTTGCAATCTGTCCGCTCAGAACTCGCTGAGGGTTACCGCTTTGTCTCCGGTAACAAGTTGGCGGAGGCACAAACTACTTTCCGGTCTGTTTTGACTGCCCTCCTCCTCGTTGTGCTCACGTCAGACGACGAGGCTAAACTGGTGGGTGGCTTTCGTCCTCGCTCTTGTTACAGTCTGACTCAACGTTCTGATCTGTGCAGTGGAGAGAAACCGTGACGGCTGCACGGGAGTACCTGCTCGGTGTCTCCATCGAGCTTGAGCGGCGACGTGTGGCAGAAGCTGAGCCCGACAACGTCCGGCGCAATCTCGAGCTTGCCGCATACTTCACACAGTGTGAGCTACAGCCGCCTCATCTGCAGATTGCCCTGCGCAGCGCTATCGGGGTGTTCGCCAAGGCCAACAACCAGGCTCATGCTGCGCGATTCGCGAAACGTCTCCTCGAGCTCAAGCCAGATCCCAAAATCGTCGCACAGGTTTGTCGTCTACTTTTACAATGTGTTGTGTCCTGAATGAGCTGTGGTCTCCAGGCCCGCCAACGGATTGCAGCAGGCGACCGCAACCCGCGCAATGCCGTGGAGGTATCCTACGACGAATTTACGCCATTCGAGATCTGCAGCGTCTCCTTTACGCCTATATACAAGGGGTCACCATCCGTGCACTGTCCCTACACAGATGCGTCGTTCCTGCCACAGTTCAAGGGCAGCCTCGATCCGCTTACGCAGCTTACGGAAATCGGGGCACCGGCAGCGGGCTTGCCTGCATCGTGGTGAAGGTGTGGAGATGTTGTACTTCTGCATAATCGTTAGATTGCTTGTTTCTTTGACCCAAAATTCATTCTTCAGATCCTGGTGTTGGGACTTGAAAGTACAGCTGAAGAAGAGCTGCGTAGCTACATGGACTCGTTCTCCCCGCAGCCGCGCTACTAATATTTATAATCTCCGATTCAAACACCCGCCCTTAGCCGCCAGCGGCTCAAGCCAACTCTCTATACCCCACTAACACTTCGTCGAAATCGTTCAAAATGAGATGGATCTAACAGCTTGCATTTCCATTCCCTCCTCTCCTCTCCGACGGGTCCTGCCCTCGCTTTCCTCAGCTAGTTTTTCCTCGCCTTCATCTATGTCGGCGTCATTAGCTAAGCCTTTAACCGCCTCGTATGCCTCCCCCCCCTCAAACCGGGCAGCCTCCCATGGCCATCCCATGGCCAGCTTCTCAGCAGCTGACACCACAGCTGGAGTTGTGGATTTATGCCCCATCAGTCGATCTATGTCGTCCGCCGCAGGCGAACGTCACTACCAAAACGCCCTCGCCGCTCAGGCAATGCCGTTTGCGGATCCACAAAACGCTACCTCTTCCAATCTCGATGCCATCAGGCTCCTTAGCGGCCCCCTGGACGATTTTATTTTTTACTCTCGTCAAGAGCAGTCCCAGTGGTTAGTCGACATGCCCACGATATTTGTGATCCTGCGGCTAAGTGCGGCACTCTACTCGTTGGCACGCCACAGGTGGACATCCTGTTGCCGTGGACGCTTATCACATCGATTTACATCTATGTCCTCCTGGTTGAAGTTGTGGTTGGCTTGACGAAGTTGAGCATGCGTCGAGGAAAGTCTAAATCCACCGCGACAGGATTTGCGAGCACCATAGGCAAGCGTGTCAACTGCCGTGACGGAGAATGCTGGGTGACCGGGATCTTTGGTCCACTTGCAAACAGCCACATATGCCTCAAACGGATGGGTGACCATCATGCCCGCATCATCTATTCCACCTTTTCACCACCATCGTCACCGTCACTACCTTCCGTTCAAAATATCAGCACTTACGACGAGAGATTCGGGATCTCCATGTCGGCGAACCCTGATTCGTAGTTTGACGTATATGAGTTGGGCCTGCGCTTTGTGTCCCCGGCGAGTTCATCTTCGCTCATTTCTAAGCCACCTACATAAAGTTGATTTGGATATTAGAATCTCTACGAACGTCGTCGAATGTCACACCTTCATGGAGGAAGTACCAGGCCATGCGTATACGATACATGGAGAGCAGGAGGCTAGTACACCACAACCCCTTTTAGTAAGTTTTACATGGACACAGGGCTTGTCCTCCTCGGCCTCAGCTTGACAACAACCCCCCACCCGGCCTCACTATCTTCAATGTGTGCTCTGAAAGTTTGGGCACAGCAAATACAAGGCACTCCAAAATATTTCATATATGGAGTTGGATTTGCGTATGAATGGCGATTATGATGATGATGGTACTGACAGCGAGGCCGACTGGCCATCAGCAGCTTTCGACCGGGGACGAGCTATGCAGGCTAGCATACAGTCGACTTGATCATGATGTAAACTATAGGCTATGTGCAATGCTTTTTTCTGTAAATTCCTAGTCGTTGGGCTTTTCTGCTGCGCTTCCGCATCGGGACGCGGTGGGTGATGTTGTACGGGTCACATGACGATCGCGTCGCGGTTGATCTTAATCTCGGTGCCATCGCCTCTACCATCGCCTCTGCCGTCGTCTAGATCTAGAATGGCGCACAACTACTACCAGCAGCCGCAGTACTACCACCCACAGAACATATATCAGCAGCTCGGTGCTCAGCAGCCCCAACAGCAGCCAGGAGGCCTTGCACTCGTTCCTCACGGGCAGCAACCAACTCAATCTCTGGTCCAGCGGCGGCTTCAGAGTCTCCAGGCAGCTGCCCAGGCTAGTCATGCGGGCCAGCAGCAAGTTATTTACCCGGGGCAACAGCTACAGATCGCACCACGAGTGGGGACCGTTCATCCTGGACAGCAGCAGGTGGTGCAGTACCAGGCTTCACCAGTTGCGCCTCTGCAAACTCATAGCCAATACACATACCCTCAACAGCCTCAGCCTCCTGCACAGATACCTGCATCTGTCTATGCACCGTGGTCCGCCCCTCAGCAGCCTCAGCAGCCATATACGGCTCTCCAGGTCGGAGTGGCTCCAGCGCCGGCGCCCCTAAATACTCAGGTGCCACCACCTCAAGCTCAGGCTCAGCGCAGACCTCTACCACAGCCTACTGCGCGCTCGGATTCACTCCCACAAGTACCCACGGCGTCAGGATCGTCTTCGCCAACACGATCACGACCACTACCTGCACCTACACCCGGTCCATCGTCTTCTGCATCGTTCGGTCTTAATCAACCTTCTACCATCACAAATCCATCCCAAAACACAAATTCGCCACCCAAGGCGCGCTCTGAACTGCCATCGACGCCTGTGTCCCCATCCAAACCCGCGCCGTGGTCACGCACACCGAGCCCCGTCAAATCGACCCCAAGCGCAATCTTTCCAACAAATAGTGCAGCCCAGAACGTGCAGGAGTCACCAAAGCGCGGCCGTACGAGCCCCCCAAAGTTCTCTGCCGTGCCTATAACCTCTGATAGGCTCTCCTCCGCGAATTCATCCCCGTCACCGCCATCCTCCGTTTCGTCGCTTTCGCCGGACTCGTTCTCGGGTTCACCGAGTCAACCTGCGCGTAACATTGGTACTGGCGGCAACGCATTCCGTGGAAACAATTTGAGCCCGACTAGGGGTACAACCGCACCAGCGAATACCTCGGCTAGCGATAACACCAATACGAACATATTTGCCCCCTCCCCCTCCATTTCCCAGCTAAAATCTGCGCTTTCTGGTCCCCTCAATACCCCTATCAACACCGCGAACGCGAACCCAAAGCCCCCAGGCCAGAAGTTCGTTCCAGTGTGGAAACGCACCCTCCCCGACGTTTTACCACCGCTCCTTCCGACACCACCACCGAACGTTGTACAACAGGCGCAATCTGGAGCGTTTCAACGACAGCTACAGCCTCCCCAACCTCCCCGACAGGCTCGGCAAGCATCACCGACGCGGCAGCCACAAATTCCACCTCCCCAGGCTCGGCAGCAGCAGATGCAGATACAGCCTCCACGGCCAGTTGCTGCGCCTCAACAGCAAACGAGGCCACCTCAGCCTCAGCTTCAACAGCAAAGGCAGCAGCAGCCACAGCAGAAGCAAGCGCGCCCACCTCAGCAGATGCCCATGCCGCCTCAACCACAGCGGGCACGTAAGCCTCAGCGTCAGCAGCAGCCTCAGCAGGCTCCTACCCTTCATAATCAGCACCAACGACAGCCTCAACCTCCGCAAATGCCACCACAGCCCCAACCTCGACAAGCTCGACAACAGCCGGTCGCGCAGCAGCAGCAGCGTAGCCACCCTGCACCTGCACCGATCCTCCAGCCGCCACCGCCAATCCCATCGCATTCCAAGCCGCGACTTCCACAAGCTTCTGGGCAGTGGGGTGCCCCGCACCAGTCAAGTTACGGTGCGAATGCGGAGGAGGAAGACGACGAAGAGGACGATGGCGAGCAGACGGAGGATGGGACGGAGGCTAGCTACGAATATGAGGAGGAGGAGGAACAAACGGAGGATGGGACAGAAGCGAGCTATGAAGATGAGGAGGGAGAGGAGGAGGAGGAGCCCGAATCCGAGGTGTCGAAACCACCCCCGAGCCCGCAATACGGCATTCGAGATTTGCCTCCACGCTCTGTTGCGTTCCCGCTTCCTGGGCCACCACCACAACCGCCTGCGATGAACGTGGGCGGGGGAAAGGGATATGGGCCCAGGTCGATTTTTCCGTCGTCGTCATCGTCTTCGGGTGGAGGAGGTAGTGGGACTAGCATGACTATGCGCTTCGCTGCGGGGGAAGCCGCGGTGTCGAACCACTCCAGGAGCGGTAGTGGTGGGAGTGGTGCAGTCAGGGGATATGACCTTGATCTGGACGACGTCCCACCGCCGCGGTCCGAGTTTGTGCTCGCACAGGGGAACTCTAGGCGGGCTCTGCCTGCGCCTGAGAATGTGCAAGCCCAGTCCCAGGTACAGTCGTCGCAGTCGCAATTCGCGCAACAATCACCACGACACACCCAAGACCAGCAGAGGCGCCCGCAGTCGGAGATCATTCACACTTCGCCTGTACGGGGAGGCCAGGCGAGGCCGCAGTCCCAGATGTACCACACGCCTCTCAAGGGGGATGGGGGTGGCGGTAGCAGCCGTGGCGGGGAGTGGAAGGCGCAGTTGCAACGCACGCGGTCATTTGGGAGTGGACGGGAGCTCCCGAGGATCTCGCAGGTGCAGCAGGAGCAAGGGCATCGTCAACAGCAACAGCAACAGTTCCATTATCAGACCCAGAACCGTCAGCAGCAATCTGAACAACGCCACCACGAGACCCAGACCCAACCTCAGCCTTTTCATCAACCACAGCCCCAGCGTCAGCAACCTCAAGCACCAGCGTCCATCCCTCAGATCAACGTGATCGAGTCCCCCGCACCCGTTGGCGGGCGCGACAAGCGCGCCGATATCGGAAAGATGGAAACGGCGGACGTGGCGGACGTGGTCGTGTCGAGTCCTGTGCACTCGCCCGTGCCGATCCCCTTGATCAATATCCTGCCTGAGATCGAGGAGCCTGCCAGCGACGATGACGACGATCGGGGTGTTCCCCAGGTACGCGTGGACGGTCCCGGCGTGCCGAGCATCAATGTCAGTGGAGTTCCCCAGATTAGCGTCAGCGGGAACAGCGACCACGGATCGCCGAGGGTGCAGGTGTACGAGGTGCCGGGTGTGAGTGTGTCGGGCCCTGGGGGCGGGCCTCCTTCAGTCAGCCTGTCCGGCCCTCATCCTCTACAGCACCATCGGGGTCATAGTGGGGGGCCACCGCCGAGACGCGGCGGCCTGACGTGCGGAGGGTGCGGGAACGGCATCGTCGGTCGCATCGTGAATGCAATGGGGCAGCGGTGGCACCCTGGATGCTTCCGTTGTACGGTGTGTAATACTTTGCTGGAGCATGTAAGCTCGTATGAGTGGGAGGGGAAGGCATATTGTCATTTGGATTATCACGAGGTGTGTTTCGTTCCGCTCCTTCTTCCTCTTGGGCTGTTGTCATCCGTTCTCTCGTCTTTTGGGCGAGGCTTGAGGAGCGTTGACACTCTTGATAATTCTTTTTGTGGTGCTAGAATTGAGACTAACTCGGACTCCTTGCAGAACTTCGCCCCCAAATGCTATTCCTGCAAGACACCCATATACGAAGAAAGATTCATCAGCCTCGACGACCCTGCGCTAGGCAAGCGCGCGTACCACGAGCAGCACTTCTTCTGTGCCGAGTGCGGAGATCCGTTCCTCGCGCCCTCCATCGGCGAGCCGTCTTCTCGGACAGGTGCTTCAATTTCCACTTCTCGTTCCACACTTTTGTTCTAATTGTATTGTCAATCAACTTACAGGTGAGCTGACGGTATCAGGCGACGGCGATTACGCGTCGGATGATGTGGGCTTCACTGTGTATCGCGGGCACCCATACTGCGAGGCGTGCCACGTTCGCCTACGCCTTCCCAAGTGTAAACGGTGCAAACGCAGTATACGTGACGGGGATGAGGCTGTTGAAGCCCTTGGGGGCAAGTGGTGTTGGGGGTGTTTCGTCTGTAAGGTACGCGTCGTCTATTGTCTCGAGACGTATGTAGCATCTAACCTGTGTTGTGTTGGTAGGGATGCGAGCGCCCGTTTGACAATCCCTCGTTCTTCCAAAGAGGGGACGAGCCGTATTGCGAGCAGTGCTTTAGCATTATCTTGCGAAATGAGGTATGATTTACGAGGATGATTACGACGAATGCGGCTTTTGATGCTTCCTTCCCTTATGTTGTATTTCGCTCTGCTTTGCTACATGCTTTCCATAAAGAGGCCAAGCGCCCAGTGCTTTTTTAGTTATAACTTACTCTGACTCCTGGACTGTGCACACAGTGGATTTTACGTTTTGGTTTTGTTTAGTTCTCCCTACACTTAAGTACGCTATTTCTTGCTTTCGAGCCCATGCCGATTTCTTATTATGGGTGGCGCCGGGTGCAGTGACAATCCTTTCACTTGCACAGTACAGACTCGCATCTACATGTCTTTGTCATAGACTTTTATACTCGCACCCACTTTCACTGACTAGATGTGCATACCTGCGCTCGTAGTGCGCAGATGAAAATCACTCTACAATCAGCACGTACCCCATCCTCGCCGTCCTCTCTAATCGAGGATCTCCCTGAAGCCATTTATGATGAGGAAGCAAACAGTGACCCAGGACGGATGGTTTTAAGAACGTCGACATCGCACCATTGTGCCACACTGCCTCATTATATCCCAGCTTCCCCAACTACTTGTCAAGTGCTTCCAGTCGCCTTCCAGGTGAAAGCCTTCAGATGCATCGTGGACAGCATTATGTCAAGGGTTATCTATCTTCACCGGAGGTTGCTCTGAACTGAAGTATGAATGAATCTCCGAGCTTCGGGACGTGGCAGTATTCGGTCACTGGAAATTTCAATGACCACTAATATTCCAGACCCCTTCGTGAACCTCAGATGTGCGTCCGAGACGATACGGGTTTCTCAGAAGTTTCCCGGATCGGTCTTTGAAGAGCAACGATGAAGCCATCCCTCACACGCGCAGAGGTTTGAAGGCGGGGATCTGCTAGGATGTTACGACTGATGGTGTCTGTCTAGGAGAGACTAGGATCTGCAGTGTTCGGAAAGAGAGCATTTGCTACAAGGCAATGTGATCGATGATAACTACAATCAAGGAGGAAAGCCTGAAACTTGAAGGGCAAACATCGTGCACTCCGAGGCCGCAAGGCGAACTATTCAATGGCCTAAGAAATAGACCAGTAAGGCGATGTTTGCCTGCCACGATGATTAAAGAAAGGGCATCGCATCGATCGAGGAACGTTGGACAGGCCCGTTTAACGGTCCCCTTGGTGGTGCACGTTTCTCGTTTCCCCTGGATGCAGTATGGCAGTATGAGACAATTGAACATATCGGACTACCCCGCAATACATTAGATTAAGCATAGCACACGGGGCAACTTGGAGGTTGGGCGGAGCGAGCGAGGCAACAGTGCATTGCAAAGCTAATCATCGGCAAATCAGGAGGATACAAAACATTGCAGATGCCCCGGAATGAAAAGACACAGGTCGTACATGGTGAACGCCAGAAACCATCAGAGCAGCGCCGAGCGCGGAAAGACAGTAGACGCGAGTAGTACACGGCCAGTGCCTGCAACTGCTGGTTCAGACGCAATCCAGTGCGTTTTTGGGTGAGCGTAAATCGTGTCCATGCACCTACATATGCCAGGGAAACAGTCAATTACGAAACCAGCTGGAGAGCTGGTGACAGTTGGCAGATTGTATTTTCAGTGAACTGTGAATCGAAGAGATGACGCGGCCACGTGGAGAGCGCCTTGAGCAGTTCTCGACAGCAGCCTTGCGAAATAAAGTTACATGGAGATGAGGATATGGCTAGCTCAAGCAGTGGTCTAAGTGGAAGGCTCGAGAAAAGTGGAGCAGGCAGAAGGCGGATAGACTCGGAATGAAACCGATCGCTAGTACGGAACGAGTAAGTGCCTCCTTTCATACTATCAACTGCCCGTTTAGCTCAGTGGTAGAGCGCGCCACTCGTATACTTGTGATGGTGAGGTCAATCGTTCAATCCGGTTAGTGGGCAATATGTTTTGCCACTCGCCCAGTCCAAGGCCGACTTGGCGGCTATCACCCAGTATTGAGTCGTGCGTGCTCTCATGGACTCTGTGAATGCGTGATAATACCATACATCAGTTTTACACTACTCTACAATAATGCGATTGATCAATGAAACAAAATCTACGATATAAACACCTTTCTGAGTTCATTCAGTTCGCATGTCGCTCCCGTTCGCGGACAAGTCACGAGGCCCCCGTTCTTTGCCGCCATTTGCTCCAAAGCCTTTCAGGAGATGCCAGGTCAATGTCCAACTTAACCTCGTACAGAAAGGTGTTACCTCTTTGGAGTACACATTCCCGTTGGGAAAGGCCATAGGCATGTTGTCCTCGTCCATAATTCGTCCACTTATTCTACAGACAATAGTAGAATTCGCGTGATGGCTGAATGGCACCTCCTGCGCAAGCTTCCCCATTCCCAGTCCACCTGACCCCGAGCTGGGTTCGCCATCGCAGACAGGGCAATCTACGTTCTTGGTCGTGAGGTTGTAACATACCGGTAGTTTGAGGGAGGCGAGTCCTGCGTAGAGAGAAAGGTGGAGAAGAGGCTCGGTAGGGAGGGTATTGAGGGTATATATTGCCAGCCGGAATGATTGTACCAATGTGTACCAGCGTGAGGGGTCGTACAGGCGCTAAACGACCGTCAGTCATAACTCGGCGAGTGATGAAAATTACACACTTTGTATGGCCCGCATGTCGTGTTTGGTGGGAAGGCCAGAAGCGCAGTGGCGGTCTGAATCTGCGCGAGATGTGTCTCGTGCCAAGGAACCAGATATTTTCTTGAATATGCGATGGCTTCCTGAGATTTTCGAGCTCTGGTCAACTCAATATATTCCTGGAGGCGGAGGTCAAACTCGAGAGTGCTCTGGACATAGTTAGTGGCGATACACCCGAGACGTGGTGATCATACACACCTTGATCTTCCGCAGGGCCACTTTGTTCTCACTGCACCATACCAGCGCTTCGGAACAACTGTGCTCCGAGAGCGCTTTCTCTATACGTCGTATATCCATGAAGAGATCGATGTCCACGAGAGTCTGGAAGGTGCGGCCCACTAAGACACGGGGAAGTAACAAAGAGGCCACCTTACCTCGATATTCTTCTCCTTTGCCACCTTTCTAGCAGTCATCTCCATACCAGACCGGAGGCACCAATCGACGAGCCACCGATCGAGCCGTGTATCTGCCCATCTATTGTATTCAGGCCCACTCGCTGTTGAGATCGTCTCGACTGTCGACAAGTGACTCAGACGTTCGCGCATGACATCTTGAGTAGGTTTCCCTGCGGTGTCTTGCAAATCTGAGAGCTGCCCATTGTAATGAGCCTGAGTTTCTCCGATTCATACAAGAAAGAACCAACGCACCTTGCGCTTCAGGCTCTCAACCCTGTCAATCATGCCCTCGATAGAGTTCAGCGCCTCATCTTTGTCCAATGTTCCCTTCGCTTCACGTTCCGCGAGTGCAGTAGACGTGACTTGGACCCAGCCTAGCTCACGCTCGACGTTCTTCTGTGATGTACGGAAGACCTTCCGGTAATTCTCGTAAGGAACCTAGTTTACAGATCCCGTTAGAGATGATATTCACCGACATCATTAGACTGTAACCTCACGCGAGCAAAGGGTTGCTCAAACAACAAGACACCCTCAGTGTTCAATTTCGTTGACATAATGGCCACCTGTGTCGGCCTAGTATAATGGATAGACTACCCAAGAAATCGCGATATCACGTTGAAGAAGAGCGCTGAGGTTGTAGGGGTGACGGAGGAGTTTGAGGGGTGAGGGAATCGCGGCGCCGCGCGGTTCGCTCCGTTTGAATTAGAAATCACGTGCGTGCCGTACTTTATACATACAAGCTTCCCATCTTCCTTAAAGGTTCGCCAAATCTGTGTTCTGGGCTCCCACCTTGCTCTTGACTACAAAGGACCCACCGTGCTACGATCTTGAATTATGGTTTTGCCTCTCCGTCAGCGCGATTGGGCGAAGAAGGCTCCCGATCTGTTGACGCCGCGGGCACGGACGATATCCTCGAGCTCGCTCACTTTGACATGGGCTGAACTTCCGCCGTGGCGAAGGGATAACGAATATATCGTGTCTGGCTACAGGAGGTAAACGGCCTCATCGTTTCAGCTATTTCCGGTCTCAATGTAAAGCAGGGTCCAGAACCACTGGCGAGGATGCTTTACCTCTGTCTACGCATGTTGGTGACTCTAAGCATCGTCGCCTAAATATCTTATTCTAACTGCTTGACCAATGAGATTTACACAACGAAACCAGTGCGCACCCTCATTTTTGACTTGCCGTCTCAACTCAATAAATTCGAAACCGCGTAGTCAACATCCACAGTCATCTCTGGGGTGCTATTTTGTTCATTTACCTTTTGGTGGATTTCAATTCCCAGTACCGGTTGGATACGACCTGGTTGGATACCGCGGTGTTCAGCATATTCCTGTGCTCCGCAGTGTTTTGTCTCTCGGCAAGCGCCTGTTACCACACGGCGACTTGCCACTCGGAACAGGTATGTCCAACACATGTGACTGACACAATAATTACGAGCATTCGATCCGTCCACCCTCTTCTTTAGGTCTCCACCTCATGCCATGCTCTGGACTACTCTGGAATAGTCATCTTGACTGTAGGGTCCTTCTATCCGTGCCTTTACTACGGCTTCCATTGCCAGGCATTTTTGTGTCTGATTTATATCCTGGCCATTACGCTGGTTGGTTTTGGTGAGTGAACATGATCATGATCAAAACATCGAACACATGATCATGATCGTACTCATTGGCCACAAATAGGCGCTGCATATATCGTTCTTCATCCAGAATATGCTAAGCCTACCCACAGAGGCGCACGGACAGCAGTTTTCATAGGCCTTGGCCTATGTGCAGCTGTACCTGTGTCGCATCTGCTTTTGACGCATGGATCGACTCATCTTCTCTCGGAGATGGGTTTTGGGTGGTTATTGGCCTCGGGTGGCCTTTACATTATCGGCGCGTTGCTTTAGTATGTTGTAATCTTCCACCTCGTTGCTCCCCGCCTTCCCATCATTTCCGTCTTCTACTTCTGTTCCAGATTTGACTTACCTATCTGGCTTTTGCTTTGCAGCGCGAATCAAATTCCGGAGCGTTTGGCGCCAGGTCGGTTCGATTTATTCTTCGCATCGCATCAGATATTCCACTGTTGTGTTGTACTGGCGGCACTGGCTCATTATCAAGGCGCGTTGAAAGCCCTTGATTATCGCTTGTCGTTGCCCCGAACCTGTTGATTATCGATACCGCGCCTCAGTTGGTCCCAAATTGGTGAAGGTCGATGGTCGCCACCACCGAGAGAGGTACGCCGCACCCGCTGTTTTTTACATTCCCTTTAATCATGAATTTTTTTCATGTCCAGATACGCGACCCTACTTAGACGTCTTAAAACAATTTGTTGCCTTTTCCCCTTTCATGCTGCCCCTTGCCAAGCGCTGAGATCCGTCGTCGGGGCGTCATATCTTGGTATGTTAGTGTCTTGGTCATTCCAGTACTTTCGAGGAGCAAAGCGGCCCTCGGGGCTCAGTACGATGCGCATGATGTCCCTGCATTGGGAGACCTGGTTATGTCGCCACAACATTGTTCTGGGCACGATCAGGCATCGATCTGTCAGGCAAACTGACACATTGCCGCCGCGACCGTCGACGGTGGGTGAGTATGAGAGAGAAGTGTTGATGGGCCGACAGCTGCTCAAATTGACGCAACCCTTCACGTAGCATCGCGAATCCGACGTTGGCCATCTGATTAGACGGACGCGAATCCCACATCGCGCTCAGATAATAGATGCGATGACGGGATTGCAGCCGATCAGGCAGTAACCGAACCCCAGATTCCACGAACCAGATAAGTGATCCCGAGCAAAATTGGTGGACATGAGTCGCCCTACAAGTGTTGCTCGAAACAGTGCGTGCTCTGTGTTCTGTTGTCGACCGATCGGGGGATTCGAGGGGCTGACAACGAATTTTCCACGTGTAATCCTTGCTTCCCCCATGTCTCTCCGGAGAGATCCTTGCGGCGTTTGCCTTTCGGTGCCGTTCCATTTTTCGCAAAAGGATCCCCGTGCACTGTGCAAGGAAATTCAGATCTCACAATGCTGTTCCCCTCGGCACCCCCGATCTCATACCCTTCTTCCGCTTTTGTCCCAATGAAAATACGCATACCATGTTATTATCCGGTGCGCCTGGCAATCTGCAGATTTACCATGGCGGGTAGCGTATAAAGTCTCCAGCAACATCTCTGTCGAATGACCTTCACCGAGAATAACTCTATCCCCTTCCCCCTTCGAGAACTACCCTCCGGCGTGCCTAATTCCTCTCTCTGGCAATGCCCTACTCTGTTGGCCTCCAATCTGCCGCCGACGCCTTCCTCTCCGCGGGGATTGCAACGCAATTCACGTTCGGTGTCGTAATCTTCCTGGTCATCGTCCTCGTTACATCCTCGCTGCAGGCAGACGAGGCCGATGCACCCGCGTCGCTCCCTTGCTACTCTCTCTCGGCGATACTGCCTTTCTTCACTCGGCGCTACGACTTTTTAAACTGGGGCTTCCAGGCGACTGGCCAATCTATCTTTCAGTTCCAACTCTTGCGGGTGCGTAACTTACTAAGGACTGCGGCACCGCATTATCTACAGTCTTCTAATAATGCCCACAGAATCAAGTCATCGTCGTCTCTGGCGAGAGCGCACGCGAGGCATTTTTTACCGCGAAAGGACTTGACCTCACGGAAGGCTTCAAAATTCTCTCGGGCGCGGTGAGTGACGACATAGCTTCCCTTTCCACTCCTCCTTCTCATGGAACTCATGCAGATTCCTATGGTCCGAGGCGTCACCTCTAATTTACAACCTCGACGAATTGCCATGATTCACAAGCGCCTCGCTGCCGTTCAACGGAACGCGCCGCTCAATGACCGTAAGCACCCATTCGAATCATGTCTTGCATCTCGTCTCTAACCCGGAACCCATCAGTAATACCGCTCATCCTCGAGGATTCTCGACGCATCATGTCTACATGGGGAACGTCTGGTAAATTCGACCCCTTCGAGAATATCTACGCAGTAAGTCCAATCATTCTATTTCCTTGAACACGACATCTCATCTCACATTTTCTCTTTCTTGCGACATAGCTTCTATTCCAGACAACACTCCGAAGTCTCTCGTGTTCCGAAATCTCTGACGACCCAGTGATTGTCGACCGGCTGAAGACTCTTTACGACACGCTCGACAACGGCACGACACCCGCGACGGTCCTTGTCCCATGGCTTCCCACTCCGGCCATGATCAAAAAATTGTGGGCAACGAAGGAGATCTACGGCATCGTCACCAACGCCATCCGTGCGAGAGAGGAGAGCGGTGTGTCTCACAACGATACCCTACAGATGCTCCTAGATGGCGGAGATGAAAAGCTCGTCGTCGTCGGGGTAAGCACTGATCTCTGTCACCCGGCCTTATGTTATGTCCACTGACTTTCACACTCTCTATCAGTTCATCATGGGCCTCTTGATTGCTGGCGCACGGGCTACGGGAACCACGGCATCATGGCTGATCACTTTCCTCGGGTGTCATCAGGAATGGCGCGCCAAGGCCGTCGCAGAGGTGGAATCTCTGCTCGCCATACACGCCTCTTCGTCGGACAAGGACTCGCTCTCCGCCCGCCTGTCTACCATCCGCCTCGAGGTGTGGGAGTCCGAAACGCCTGTCCTCGATGCGATCATCAAGGAGACAACGCGTGTCGCCCAACCGCATACGGCCATGCGCCGTAACCTCGGCCCACCGGTGTACATTGACGGCAAGATTGTGCCGACAGGCGCGTATGTGGTGTA
This sequence comes from Asterophora parasitica, assembly GCA_018282005.1. NCBI lineage: Eukaryota > Fungi > Basidiomycota > Agaricomycetes > Agaricales > Lyophyllaceae > Asterophora > Asterophora parasitica. Next base: position 25,056 of record JABCKV010000102.1, read on the forward strand.
CCCATTCAGTGACGTGCATATGGACGCGAGGTTGTACCCCGATCCTTGGGCGTTCAACCCTGCCCGAGAGGAGGTTAAGCACACGCCGTTTGCGTACGTTGGCTGGGGTGGAGGTGAGTTAGCTATTTAGGTTGACGTTGCAAAGTTGATACTAATGAACATGTGCAGGCAAGACACAGTGCCTTGGGACACGACTCGCGAAGGTCGAGCTGAAGCTCATCGCTGCGATGTTTGTGTTAGGATTTCGGCACTCCACCATCGACGGGACCGGCAACTCGACGAAACCGACTCCGAACTGGAATGACATTCTTTTGTGCAGGCCACCCCCCGAAGAAACAGGCTATATCAGCTACGAGAGGTCGGATATCCCTTTGTAGTCTATTATCCCCTCGCCATCCCTTAACCACACACCAAAACGAGTCCAGGTGACCACGCATTCGTTTAAGTTATGCGTTGCTTGCGCCCACTCTCATTCTTCCTTGCATTCCTTCCTTAACCTCATCAATTATCCAAAGTGCCCATAGACTTCACCGGCCGGTACCGCACTAATTTTACTTAGAGGGATCCTGGCGATTCAAGTATATATATTCTTAACATATGTATATATATATACCCACCCACAATCGCTCGCGGCACATTCATTACTAACACTAGTACACATCTTGTTGCGCATGATCTTGTTGCATTTGATTGCCTTGTGTGAATAGAGAGATCGTTATTATATTATCGTAAGGTAGGGAGGGAATATTGCAGCGTCGTGGTATAATCATATCATCGAGTCATTGTCCCAAGAGTCACTGTAACCACCACGAGGCGTCTCGAAACCCGAGCAGGAAGAGATTGGAGCGGAAGAGGGCCTACTCAAAGGTGAACCCGTCTTCATGGCGGCCACCCCTCACGCTCTCCGCGACACGCCGTGCTTCAATCCTCTCTCGCTCCCGGCTTAATTTGAAGTACGCCGACCTTTCCTGCCTCTCCCGCTCCGCAAGCTTCAGCCTCTTCTCCCTTGGCGGCTCCCACCTGCTCTTGAGGATCCGGCGTATCGCCTCCGGGCTGACCTTGAACTTTTCTGCCAGCACGGGCGTGGTGAATTTCTCCGGATCGAGACGATGCATCTGACGCACGCCCTCCATCGCCTCGCGAGATAGTTTGCGCGGTGGCGCCCAGCCCTCCGGAAACTCCTTCTTCATGACGGCGCGATGAACCTTGTATTCTGATGGCGTAGGCTTCGTTGGTGGATGCCGTTGGTGCAAAGGGGGAGTGTTTGGCCGTAGACCATTGACTATGTCGTCGTCCTCAGACAAATCGACTGGCCCGTCGTGATCGTCGAGAATGGAGCGGGGCCGGGGGAGACCCTGAAGCCCCCATTTTCTGCGGGACGCCTGGGTCAATTCGGCGGAGTAGAAGCGGGCGATGGAGTAACGGGGACAGAACGCGAGAGTGCGGAACCAGAGCGCCATGGTGCAGCGGTGGTGGTAAGAACGAGAAAATATTACACAGGATTTCCTAATCGGGCGCTGATGTGATCGGCAGAAGCCGCAGGGCACATCGCGAACTTGGCATCTTGGCTACACAGCACCCAGCCACCGTTCTTCACTCATCGCCTCGTCTTCTGCGCCGCCGTTTCCCTTTTCTCTTCTAAATCTCCAGTCGCTGCCATACGCCACCATGGCCGACCTCTCCGATCCCAAGATTGACGCAGGTCTGTCTCCCTCGCCTTCTCTCAGAATCCAATCGTCCAACAATATCTGAACCGTCGTTCTCGAGCTGAGCTGCACCGTGTATTCCAAACACTTTCCCTCTGATAAACTTCCTGTCTCTTTCTCTCGATCTGACCCATCGTTCTGTTCTTCTGCCCCAAAAAGCCTACCAGGACGTCCGTTCCGATAAATCCGAAACGAACTGGCTGCTTTTGGATTACAAGGGCAACACAGATAAGCTGGAGCTTACCCAGACTGGAGCAGGCGGCCTCTCCCAGCTCCGCGAGGTCCTCGATGACACCAAGGCGTCATACGCATACGTGCGTGTTACCTATTCAAATGACAAGGAGTCCACACGCGAGAAGTTCATACTCGTGGTATGCATCCCTGTTTCTGATGATGATATACTCACACTGATTTGACTTTGTCAACTCAACCCACTTCAATTCCAGGTTTGGATTGGCCCACATTGCAAGGTCATGAGGAAAGCCAAGGTGTGTTCGTCTTCTCATGCACCCTACCAGTTCCAGCCTCTCCCCGGACCCGTTGATTTCTTCTCTTCTCCCAAAATTCTATTCTGCCGTATCCTTCGCGCACTGATCCACGTCCTCTACCCCAGATCTCCGTCCAGGCCGCCGATGTCAAAGCGGTTCTGCGGGTATTCTCCATCGAGGTCGCGGCGCGCGAGAAAGACGATCTTAACGAGGATCCCATCGTCGTCCGATTACGGAAGGTACGCACCCATCCCGTCCACATCCCCATCTCCATATCACACGACATACATATCTGACTGGGCCGGTTTTTCCTCTCGCGAATCTCCTTCTTTGCGGCCTGTGCATTGTGTGTGGCGACCATTTGCAGGCGGGCGGTGCGAGCTATGACGGCGTATGACCTCCGGCCACATATGTTCATAGAATATACCAGTGGAAATTCACTACTCTCCACGATCTCACTGACCAGACCCTTAATGTGTGTTGCTGAGATCCATGTATATGTGTACGAGGTATGTCGCCGAAACATAACAATATTTCAAGTTTGACGATCGCCCAGTCCAATGCCTTTCTGGAAAGGCGTTTCTCCATTTCCTCCACGCGCATGTTTCGCATTCCCCTCACCAGGTATTGTGTGCAGTGAGTATCACGTTGCAGGCGTGAACCTCTTCAAATTCTCGATTCCATCCTCTTCAAGCCTCATGCCCACCCACTCGCTCATCATCGTCGCCCCTAGACTTTGCTCATAAAAGTCGATGGACGGCTTATTCCACTGCACAGTACCCGCAAACGCGGATCGTAAGTGCAAATGAGAGTGATGATGCATATATGGGGTCACACGATACCACCACGCAGGGAGGAAATCCATAAAGGTGAGAGTGAGAGTGTCAAGAGAAAGGAGAAAGGAAAGTGAAAGTGAAAGTCAGTTCGTCAGTCTCTAGTTTCAACTTGTCCAGGACACTGGATGAGAGAGCCCACGTACTTTGAGCACATTCCAGTCCATTCGAGCACAGTTCTGTGAAATCAATCAAATAGAGTTGGTTAGCCGGAGCTCACAACGTTCAGTTCAGAGTACTTGGATAACCGGAAGTATGAAGAAGTTGCGACCTGGAGACAGGGTTGGTTTGATTGCTGAAGTGGCGACTGACCTTGGCTTGTGCGGTCTTCCTGAGCTCGACGAAAAAGGCCTTGCCTAGACCTTTAGCTCTGTGCTCAGGGCTCACGTAAAGGTCCTCAAGCTTCGAGGGCAACTCCGGTGTCAGTACGCAATACACCAAGACGCTGATAGGTACACCTTCACACCGGTGTACTCACGCCCGTATACATATATATGCACATGCCCATGCACGTGTGGCGCGGCGTGGCGGCATGCTATGTGCTTAAATAGGGTCGAAAGAACGCACGTATAATCCAGGCCTGCCCGTCCAGGTCGAGAAGTTGAAGAAATAGACGCAGACGCCAATGGCCTCGCCCGGCGCATCCGCGGGTCCGGAGAACGCAAGCAGGGCATGCGCGAACGGCGTTTCGAAGAGGTTTTGGCGCAGCTGAGGTAATAGAGTTAAGTGTATTGAAATACGGTTTAAAGGCCCCGACGCGGGGGACGTACAATTTCGGGCGTGGCCTTCGCTGAGTCGGCTGAATTCTCGTATTGGGCCTTGTGTATGTGTAACCATGTCAGGGTACGGATTCGACGTCAAGGGATTATTAGATGGGTGGCGTACCAGATCAATAATCAACTGAAGGAGGACTGGCTATATGCATGGGCTGGTCAAAAGGTGAGGTTATGTGAGCTAAAAACCTCTTACCGTGTCTTCAGGTATCGCCGGGCGTATGTGGAAGCTAGCAACCATAGTTTCGTTATATTCTGAACTTCACGGCAACTCGAAAGCAAGATGTACTTGATCGTGATCTGACTCAAGCGCCCACTAAGCGGTGGCTGAGTATGGATTGTGTGTCATTGTTTGTCTGAACCTTAATTCACTTTTCATCGGGACACAGTACTCGCAGCCTCAGCGTCCGTAGGTTTTTCCCCGATCCACAAAACCTGAATCACCATGGACCCCGTAAAATTGGCAAAATTGCAGGCTGCAGCCGCCGCCAACAGGATCGGTGAGCTTTTTCCCTAAAAAATGAGCCGGAAAATGCACTTTTCGCGTTTCGTGGACAAGGTGAAGCTCAGGAGAGTCGTGTGCTGATGACCTTTTTTCGGCGTATTTAGGTGGTAAGGGAACCGTGCGCAGAAAAATCGTGCGGAAGGCGAAGCCCAGCGCGGCACAGGACGATAAGAAGCTGCAGGGAGCCCTCAAAAAGCTGAACGTCCAGCCTATCCCTGGTGTGGAGGAGGTCAACATGTTTAGGGAGGATGGAAACGTGCTGCACTTCACTGCCCCGAAAGGTAAGCACCCGCCACTCTCCGAAATTGTATCCCTTGTTTTGCGTTTTCCACGCCACGATTCGGTGAAGCAAGGCTCATATATATATGGCTATCACGCCCGCCCGCTTGTCCACACATACTTACTCATTCCACCGTAACAGTCCACGCCGCCGTCTCGGCCAACACTTTCGCGATCTACGGCGCCGGCCACGTGAAGGAGCTCACAGAGCTCGTGCCCGGTATCCTCAACCAGCTTGGCCCCGACTCTCTCGCGTCTCTCCGAAAACTCGCCGAGTCGTACCAGGCCATCCAGCAGCAGCGACCAGCGGCCGGTGGTGCCGGGGAGGACGATGACGACGACGATGTCCCCGACTTGGTGGAGAACTTCGACGTCGAGGGTGCGGATGCCAAGGCCAGCCTTGATTAGGCCGTGGTGTAATGGCGCGCGCGTGGGCTCTTTCATGTTGATGTCAGAGACCATGCTGGTGTGGGTAGAGGTGGGGGTAGAGGGGCTGTAACGAGAAACGAGAAATGATGAACATCTAAGCAGTACGGGCGGGAGCACAGACTGGATGCCGATTTTGCTGCGCTGCATGTGTAACCACAACGTTTTCCCATTCTTTTCTTTGTTTTCGCCGTGTTCTGCTATGAATTCGCTTCCCTTGCTAACTACTCTATACCCTCGCCTCGCAAGTTCATCTGCTGCAGTTTTTCAATTGCAGCCTCGATGCTCGTACCATCTGCCTGCAATTTCGGATGGAGAATCGACAACACAGATGCCCGGCTCGTAAATATCCAATTCCTCCGAGACCAACAACAAAATCAATGTACATTACTACACAGCGACACAGCGACACAGCGGCCTGCGCCACCTACATATTGGAGCCCGCACCTTCGTCAACGATAGACAACAAAACGCAAAGAACAAAGATTACTTCAACTTACTTTTCTTAAAATTCGTGAGCCCACGTCGCGGGAGCCCACGAAATCCATCAAAAACTCGAGATACCCATGAGCTTGAAGCCTTCACCCGGATTCCATCGGTGAGAAATGTCGGTACAATCCCGCAGGCTCGTTAGGTTGCTGATTCTGATGCCACTCATGAATTCAGGGCATTCAGGACTCCGGGACCACTTGCTCCCTTTGACATTTCAAGTGGTATTCATCGTATGCAGTTCGAGAACGTCGGTGAATCACGGTGATGGACTTTGGACGGACTTACCTCCGAACATGTGGTGGCGCCTGCCAGCTCGTCCTCGGGCTCCGCCTCTAGAATTTTGTGTCTCCTGAGCTTCAAGTTTGCCCCCCCTGTACGTGTGCTACTTTGGCACCAAGTGCTGGGGTCGACCTGACCTATTTTTCTCTAAAAGCCCCACAGTTCATCATTTTGTGCGTCTGTGGGCCCGGGGAAAATCATGACATCCCTGATTAGACCTCAGACCTTGGGCCTCAGGAGTCAGGACTGATCTCAATCGTTCTCGCGCACCGCTTATCTTGACATTTGTGGGTCTGATCTACGAATGCCAAAAACGCAAATTTTTCAGGCAATCTGAAGGCAATAGTGCGCCCCACGGCCCGAGGACTGTGCAGTTGGAATCGGCAGCGACGACGTATATATCATTTGACCATGATGATCTCTGTGGGCGTCTCGCTCGTATGCGATTAGTGAGTAGTGGGGGCACGCCGACGGGGATGCATTGCGCCATCGACATGCCCATACGCCTACCTGCCTACCTCACTACCTCGCCATCGCAATAAGTTTTTGCGGGCATGGACATTGGGCGGCACTTTGTGCTGTAATATCACTCCTGGGCCTTACCCCCCGCGCGGGCGTTTCATTGTGGCAACCTGGAAATATGACAGTCGTATCGTTCACGTTCAGGTTGATCGTTCATCATGAGAGTCAGTTGGTCAACTCGTCAACTGACCAACCAAGCCCTTCCCGCGACTACGGGTATTAGTAACACGCACTGGGTTCTCATAGGCTCATTCCAGTCGTTCCGGTCAATTATCTATCTGTCCTATCCAAGCCATAGCCTTTTTGCACATTGTCGAGCCCTCTGGGGTCTGGCCAACGAACTTGAGATGCAGTGACAAGTCTATACGCAGTAATTAGCCTCCGGCGTAACGGTGCCCTGTGAACCTCGTGTAAGCGGAACAAAAACAGCTCGTTGGACGCGATGTCCATTGTCAGCACCATTATGCGCTATTGCCCGACCAGCGACTCCGAGCCTTGATTCGGTTATACTTCGTGAGATAGACTTCTGACCGGGACCCGTAGATTAGATGTCATCAGATGCATACACATCTGGCTTAATTGTCCATGGGCCAGGAAAATCGTAAATGACACAACGACATTCCACTGGCAGCCGATTTCAGCAAGTAGGATGAAGCGAGCCGGACTCGCCAAGGGTCGGCGTGCCTGACGTAGAGCATCCAGAATTAAAAGGACCGACACACTTTAAGGGTACAGAAATTAAATAACAGCGAACAATGTTTCTCTGAAGGCTTCAAGCTTCAAGTCCCGACTCGCCGGCCGTTCTGAGCAAAGCGATTCGAGGGCGCATCCTGTCGTAGATGAAACAAGAAATAATTATTTATTTCCGTAACACGCAATGATTGAGAGATTTGCACCCCATGGAGACTCTTAGCTAAGGGTAAAGACGAATCAAGAGCAGAAAGGGACAGACTAACTGGGGAGAGCGCCGTAAGTGGGGACAAGTAAATTATGTGAAGACAGATAGACGAGTCCAGATCTTGACATACTTGGAGGTGTAAAGTACAAGGAACCTAAGCCTCGGCCGCTTCGGCGAGCGACGACAGTTGGACCAAGGGCCAGAAAAAAGCCAAAGCTTTGAGCGACCATGTGGTGGTTAATAGTTATCAGACAGTCCGATGTCCCTGCAGATAATTCTGGTCCACGGTCAGTCCGACAGCAGCATCATCCCCAGCTAGACGGACTTTATCGAGCATCTCCTGAAGACCCTTTTCGACGATTGAAACGGAGCCACAGAGACTCATCACCGCTTGGTCATTCTGACGGGATGGCCATTGGAAAGCAAATGTTTTCATCCACAGTGAAGTTTAGACACACGCATCATCATCATCATCTATATCGAAGGTTCGTCGAAATAACGCCGATTCAACTCATTCTGCGCAGAACTCGCTCGATCGTCCTAGCCCTATCAGCGCCTTTTACTTCAAGTTACTTGTAGATGTTACCATTACCGGTTGGGACACGCGCAGGAGTCACCTTGAAATTTACCTTGTAAACAATTGAACACTGTTACATTAAATCATTCACCACCAGAGTTTCAGTTGTCCACGTACCTCTCGTCTTGAAAAACTGTCCTTTACTTGTCCTGTGCCATCAGGGCAGCACAAGAAACCAAGGCTCGAGTTTTTTCGAGTCTTTCTATCGAGTAGATGTGAAGAAATTGTAGCAAGATCATGAGACGACTCGGAGCCGCCAGCATCATTGGCTTAGAAGCTCAAATATATCTTTCGCCAGAGGCGGCGGCATGGCCAGGCTTGGGGAGTTTTGAAGGGCAACGAGAGACTAGATATAATGATATTGTTCGGAGGTCTTTAAATGCTGGAGCCAAAGATTTTGCGGGAATTCGAAAAGGAGACAAGTCCCAGAGTAGCGTCCTCTACAGTAGCAAGTATCGGGCTCTGCTAGGCTTTGTCGGGCTGCAACCATGACTGGAGGACATTGGAGGCAACTGGTGTTAGCCGTCGTCAACGGCAATTAAATTTTGAAAAACCCGCCCCGGCATCTTCCACCTGTCCCACGGCTTATGTAGTTTGTACAATGTATGTAGTCCTCTGGGACACTTTAGTTGCTTTTTGGTTTTTAAAACAGCCAGCGAAATAGATACTGGCAGGCTTGTACTCCTCCAGACAAAACAGACAGGATCGGCACAATTAGGAATGTAGCGGTGACCTTGTATGATGGGCAAGTCGGAAGTCCTCGACATATCCCGAGTAGATGATCGAATGCTGTCGAAGCATTTATCCAGTAAGGAAACACACAACTACGCCACAATGAGGCATCGCCTTCGTCCGAACCCTCATGGTGCATACCACGCTAATAACCAACATGTCACGATTGCATTGAAGACACAGATCCTCCAGCAGCCGTGACCGGTTGACAATTGACGAGCATGGCGAAGGATGGAATTGCAATGCGATCTTGCGATGCAGCCGTGTTGAGGTTAGAACGGAAGTGGAAGCGACAAATTGGAAGAAAAGCGGCGCAGAGAATCAGATCTGCCCTGACGTCAATATATTGAATGTCATTCCACGCGAGGATTAAAGCGAGAGTTCGGTAATTATACGTAAGTCGCGACGTCCGAATGCAAGTCATGACAAGCTTTACAATTCATGTAGCAGCTGGCTTGGCAGACACGGGCTGTGTCGCTGCCGCCCTCGCCCTCCGGTCTCGTTTCCAGGCCGCGAGCTCTCTCAAAGCAGCGACAAACAGTGGAATGACAGCACTCGCAAACATCGGGGTGTATACCGCATACTTATGTTCCGCAGGGAAATACAGCAGGGCAAGCATGCCGGGATTGAAGAAGGCGCGGGACGACAGGGTGAGTGCGCGAGCAGAGCGGCGGAAGGTTTCCGTTAGAGAGAACTTGGAATGTTCGAACATCTGAAAAGACGGTGCGAAGGAATCGAACGTCAGCACATCAGTGTCAGGGATGAATATAAGGACAGATGGACCTCTTCAAGTGCGACTAGGGCTCCTTGAATATCCCCGCGCACGTCCTGCCCGACGGGCATGTTTTCAATCTGGTCTACGAGGTTTACGATACTGTGAAGTGTGTCCTTGGATCCTCGCGCATTGCTCAAAGCGCGGTATCGAAGGAGAGCGTCCAGCTGCCAGTGTGTGAGCACGTCATGACCGCCTGAAACTGTTTTTATGCCGGGAGGTAGACTCGGAACGCCGAGAAGCGAAAGAAGGTGGCTGGAGAACGCAGAGAAGACAGGGTTGAGGATAGGTGAAGTCAACCTAGAGAGCGGCGATGGTTCTCGGGGGTTGAGGATTAGGATGCCTCCCCATTGCGGTAAGAGGAATGATGTGGAGGATGACACGTCGCCTGAGGAAGACATTAGTATTCTAGGAGCATGTCCTGAAATTTAGAAAGTCACCATTGCCATCCAATAGGTGAAGAGGCCGACGGTCAGCAGATGGAACAAAGATAACAAAATGAAGTACAGGGTCATTTGAGGCGCTCGACGCTGTGCAACTGGTCAATATTGAAACCCGTACTGAACTGCATGACGAACATAATGTCCATTCTGCCGAGTTTACGAACACGGTAAGATCTTCAGGATCAATGACAAAGCCACCGTTGACCGGTCGGGGACTGAAGGCCAGAGGAGCATGGTACTGCACTTGGCTCTCGATCGTAAAGTTGTGGAGGACTTCTAGTCGGGACAATATGGGCACTATGTGGTCTATGTCCACTCACGTCAGCATACACTCGAGCACGCAGGGAAAAAGTTTGACTAACGGGTTATCGCGTCAGACACGTCCCATTCGGTGAATGAATTGCCAGCAGCTGCATCTTCATTGAGGAGAGTGAAGGATAGACGGTACTGAGGTGAATATTGAGCGACGCGGTGGTCCTGTTCAGACGTTGATGCTAACGGGGATATCAGACTGCTAAGTGTTTGCGCCAGCTCCGTTGCTGAAGCCTGTACAGCGCTTCAGTCGTGTTAAACATACAACAAAGGTCAGAACACTTACCTGCCCTCGCGTCGGAAAAGATATTTGTCTTCCCTGCAATACAATCTCATCGCCGTCAACAACGGTATATCTTCCATCCACGCTGAGAAGACCTTCCAAGTCTGTTACATGCAGGTGCGGTTTTTTTGGGCAGACAAACGCACCTTTGGCACCAGGCTTGTTCTCTATTTCAATATCCAGCCCCTCCCAACGCTGGGGTGAATCCCGGATGAGATTTTCCATAGACTGCTGGAGCCGAGGGGCTAATGATGAGCCTTCTGGGCCGACATCGAGTCCAATTGTGATAGGAAGACGCAGGCTGTGTCGAGTCTGTTCATTGACCCGGGAAGAAGCCAAAGAGAGTCGTTCAATACTTGTTGTATGCCACCAAAGTGGTAGAGCTAGAATTATGATAAACCAGTAGGAGGAGAGTATAGACCTGCGAACATAATCTGCCTGGAAGAACAGAGATGATGGATCGCGAGCAAGGGGTGAATTCGACGGTGAATTCGAGGACATGCGTGATATGCCGAGCGTGACACAGAGTTATAACTCTTATGCATGGTCACATTGGTGACTTCCGAAATCAACATGTGCAAGCTACGGCTGTGGCTGCTGTTTACAGTTGACTCTCCTTGCCTCTCGGTTTCATCCCGAAGTTATCGACGCTCGTCTACGAACCATTACTGACCACTACACATCCAAGGTCTTCTTCGACTACAGATTCATCGTCTGGCCCAACACACACACTTTTATCCTTGTGAAATTTGCTTCTGGACTTGTCATTTCATTCACGGAAGACTTCATGTCATCGGGAGGCTACGACGGTCTGCATTCATCCTCGTCATATGGCCCCGGGGACTCGTGGCGCCCATCCGCGTCAGGATTCTCTGCTTACCACGTTAGTTATATTGCCATTTCTCATTAATTTAACTGATACACAAATTTTCAGAAGCCGGGTTATTACAATCGGTCTTTATCGCCTTCACGCAGATATGCTCCTTACGATGGATATTATGCCGCTGAAAACAGCTATAGACCAAATAGCTACCGTCCCGAAGACGACGACGCGTACTACAGTCGGTCTCCGAGCCCAGATCATTATTCTCGGACGTATACTCGTGCGCCAGGGCTTGAAACATGGGAAAGGCCTGAACCTTGGGATGGTGTTCCTGCGCCTTGGGATGATCCCTCCATGGGACCATCCTCTCCAACGTCGTCGACATCAAAGGCTCGGCAAAACGGTATGCTAGCAACGCGGATGTTTGAGCCTTCCGAATCATGGAAGCAGCATCACGCAGATCGCCCCCCCCGAATAGAAACGTGAGCCTCACTACGTGGTCCTTCAATCCATGCCTTCTTACTTTTTACAGGGCACGACCCCTGTCAGGAGACAGATACCCAGGCGAACTTGGGTCTAGAACTCCTAATTCTTATGTCAATGCAACCCAAAATCCACACGCTGCGCCTGCTGTGTACCCAATCGGTGGCGACCGATATCGCCCAGCGCAGCCTCACGGGCTTATACCTCGCGGTGATTTGTACAGGCCGGGTTGGTCGCCCCCGAGTGATGCTCGCCGCTGGACACCCAATACGAGTTCTGAAGAAAACCCCGGACGGACTGCAGCTCGTACATCGTCTAACCTTCGTAACCGGCAGGACTTAGGTGCAGGTTCTAACGTTGGCTCAGGCTCCCCTCGTCGATCATCTCCCAATCAGCCGGGAAACACATCTCAGAGTCGCGGCCGTCGATTATCAAGCCGCGAGCCTCTTTCTGATAATCGTTCTATTAGTCGTGGGCGCCGGTCCCTCAGCCGAGGGGATCGTTCTGTGAGCCGTGGTCGCCATTCTCCCCCTTCTGGTGGTGCAGCCCGTGGAAGCTCGTCTACTGGCCCTGAGAAGTCGATCGCTCCTTCTGGAAAGTTTAGCTGGGATCGTCCAAATGCTGCTTTCGCTACGGCAGCTAAGATATCTGCCCCGCCGCTTCAGAAAAACTCTTGGACGAGGTCTGACTCTCGGTCATCTATTGCTTCCACCCAAGCTTCTCCTACACCTCCCCCTACGAGCCAGCTCGTTGACGCTAAAGGACCACTGTCCGCCACTGTTAAGCTTGAGGCAAAGCCAATAGTTATCAGTACTGATGTCGAGATGGCTCCGCCTCACCCCGTGCCTCGTCCTCCAGCGTCTAAACCAGGAATCAATTCCACACCTATGCAGAAGCTTGATCCCGCTCCAAAGTCTGCAGGTCTGCCTCCACGCCCTACGGATCCTCTTGCTATGAAGGCGTCAACGGTCTTTGGGCGTGCAAACGAATCAGCTGCTGCTCTGCCATCGCCACCTTCGCCCAAACGTACGTGATAACGTATACATTGTAGGCCGATCCCTAATCTTCTCATTAGGACCCACAGCATCAGTGCCCTCTCAGAAACCTGCGGGAATAAATGGCGCTTTGAAGCCGGCGGCACTTGCTAAGCCGGCGGCGCTCAAGGCTGAATCTCGCGACGTGCAGATTTTCGAGAAGGCAGGCCGCTCTAGTATTGCTACGCCTCGTGCAATTGTTCCCGCTCCTCCTGCTACTCTGAGCGAGAAGGTTCCTGCAACGCAGAACGATACGTCGGTAATGGAACAGCCCCACGAACGTCGATCAGACACAGTCCCTGCTGCTGCGGCTCTGCCCACTCCCGTCCCAACTCCTCAGCCTCAGCGTGTTCTCGACATTCCTCAGACCCCCACTCTTCCAGAAAGCATTCCCACGGAAGCCAAATCCGTTAGGGAAGCTTTACGTATCGTTGTAATGACAAGGATGCTCTGTGATCGCCAAACGCGCGATGAGCGCGTCAATCCTGTCCTGCTGTCGAACTGGTCCATTGCGGGTCAATTTGACGGACCACGCACATCAGGCAAGCCTGAAGACGTGTTTCAAGAGGTCACGGAGGGCCCACGGGAAGAGCGCCGGTTAGAGACTTTCGGTAATCTCAAGCACTCACTCGTGGAGAAATTCAAAGAGCGTCAAGAACTCTTGGCGGATAAAGTTCGCTGCTTGAAAGAGGAATATCTTTCGCTACACGAAAGGTGGTTGGCTCACTGCGCAGTGCTCGACGAGCAGTCGAAACCTACCGTTCAAGGAACTGACCCCATACAGCCCACCGGTCGGACGACGCGCCGCTCAGCCGCCATTCTTGGCGATGCAGTGCGCTCTGACCTTGAAATGGAGCAGATCATCGCGAGTCTCGGGAACGACGAGGCGACGGACCCGAACTATCTCTCCCTGCGCAACCTCGCAACCATCCCCGACATGATCTCTGTCACGCACGGAACAATCGACCACTATTTCGATGACACAAACCACCTCGTCGAGAACCCCGCTGGGTACTACGGGCCACATACGGGGATTCATGACTGGACCCAGGAGGAGAAGGAGATCTTCATCGACAAGTACGCTGCGACGCCCAAACAATTCGGCATGGTCGCGGAGCACCTCCCGAACAAGACTGCGGCACAATGCGTGGACTACTACTACCTCCACAAGAAGAGGCTTATCGACTTCCGGAAGGTCATTTCGCAGTACGCGCCGAACAAGCGGAAGAGGAGGGGCACGGGGAAGAAGAAAGGGAATATGCTGTTGGCGGATATCAGGCAGCACGATGCGGAGGTGCAGGGGCAGCTTGAATCACCCAAGTCCACTGGGAGAGGGAGAGGTAGGAAGCCAATGCTCCCGCCTGAGCCAAAGGAACCGAAGAAACCCTTGCCTTCGCGCCGGAGGATGCAGCTGGATTTGACACCTTCTGTGGAGTCAGCGACACCGACACCGGAACCAGAATCGCGGCGTCGTGGCCGTCGCAGTGTAGCGGTCTCGATAAGCCGAACTGTGTCAGTGGCTCTGGAGGATGCAGAGGAGGAGGCACCAGTGAGCGTTTCTCCATTGATTATATTTTTTCGCGTCTTGACAGCGGCATAGGATGGGGAAGAGCGCCCTGCTAAACGGGCGAAACGCGTGCGCAAGGTCAAATCGGCAGCTATTATTGAGGACGATGACGACGACGACGGGACTCCAGACCCCAAGCTCACGGAGCAGACGGAGTCGATCAGCCGCCGCAAGTCCGCATCCAGCTCTTCTCAGTGGTCTGAAGAGGACAAGAGTATGTGACCTGCTTAATGTATACGAGCATCCTTTCTGATCTCCCTTGAAAGGCTTATTCCTGACGCTTCTTGGACAGCACGGCGATGACTTCAAGCGCATTGCGGCCTCAATGCCGAACAAGGTATGTATTCTTTTACAACGCTGGTGGCGGCATGAAGATGACGTGTTTCGGGTTGCAGACGACGATTCAAGTCAGCAATTATTATAAGGCCAACATGGACGACTTGGATCTTGAAAAAGTCGCTGCTGGGGCTCCCAAGAGGTCGCCAACACCGGACATTCCAAGTGAAACATTTCTGCCTGTGCCTGCATTTCCAGTGTCAACTCACGAACCATCAATGTCTCCCGCCGACCCTATGGCCTGTCTCGCCCCCGGCCCAGCTCCAGTCTCAGCCAACGAAGCCGGTCCCTCTAGGCCAGCCCGCGACGTGGACATGCGCTGGGGGGAATCGCACTATGCCTCAGCCTCAAACTCCCGACCGATCTCCCCCAGCCATATGCGCTCGACGTACCCTTACTCCGTCCCAAGTGGTCGCCCACCGCCACCGGCACATTACCCTCCACACCCCGCATACGTGCCGCCTCCGCCTGTACCCTACACGTATCCCCCGTATTCCGCATCGCATTACCCACATTACGACACAGGGTACGATCACTCCAGGATGCAATATACGCATCCGTACCCTATGCCGGACCCGATGTCCGGCCAACATGTACATGCACGCCGCATGTCGGGCGCTATGCCGCCTGGCGGCGTACCGCTCGGGCGGGCAAGGGAGAATCCGTATCCTATCCTGCCCCCTGGCCCCCCACCGTATCATTATTCGCTTGAGTCAAGTTCGTGATGCCGTATGTGTATCAGCACCATTTTCACATTCATCTTTTCCTATTTCTCGCCAATGATTAGACCAGCAGATGCATATATGTTACTGATGTTATGCCAGAGCTCCTTAATAACTACACAGCAGACTCACTGCTCGTCGATTGTATTCACGCGACGTGTATCATTACTCGTACCACATTAATATTTTAAGAGTCGTTTAACGGGATATATTCAGTGATGGGTACATTGAGAAAGTTGGCATCGATATCGTGTCACCTCCGGCCCTCGACCATGATAATGTGGTAGCCAAAATTGGTCTTGACAAGCGATGAGACAATGGGTTTGTCGACAGACGACGGCGTAAGAGCAAATGCGGCATCCTGGAATGTACCCACCATGCTCCCTCGCACCATCCACCCCAGGCTTCCCCCCGCTGTAGTGCACAACCACAGCCGCAAGGGTGAATGTGGCGAGATTCTAGACAAGGTAGCCACGCACCTTTCGCCTTGTCTTCGGAGTATTCCTGCGCAACCTTGTTGAATGGCTGACCCTCCTACATGCCATACACCGACGTCAAACCCATATATGATAATGACGGGGAAAGTGAACGAACCTGTATCTTGGCCAGAGCTTCGGTCGCTTTCGAGTGCTTTTCGCAGAGAATGTGGCGCACATTTACCGCGGTTGCGGCCTTCAGGTCACCTTTGCCTCCCTTTCCGTCATTCACCGTTAACGATTATCTGGAGGTAAGCAAGTTGAACGAGCGACTGGCACCTTTCCTTTCTTATCTGCGCCTCCACCAGAATCCTCCGCGATCTTCCCCTTCTTATCTCCGCCTTTCTTGTTGTCCGGTGCCTTTTTATCCGCAACAGCACCTTTCTTTGCCATGAGGATGGTGGTGAGAGAGTGGCTGAGAGCATTGCCTTTTAGAAGCCAATCAATGGTGACGATCGAATCTAATCAGATATTGAGACTATCTCGGAAACTTGAAGCTCTTTGTCAGGAACTGGTCTCGACTCAGACCGTACTATCGCGGACCAGGATAGCGTAGAAAGGTGAGCGTCGATTCTTTTCTGAGACCTCTTTCTTTTTGACGGACCTCGCCGTCACGGCCCATCGCTCAACGCACTGTGGATAACCTTCCAGACGGTGCTTACAATACCTATCGGCAGTAAAAACAAAGCTGCAATGTCATCCATCATTGGATTCATCCGAGTGTATCGAGGATCCGCGAGGAAGCGTCAATGACTCCTTCAGGAAGTAAACCGCGGGGGAAATCCAAAGCACAGGCATTGAGGAAGGCTCGAAACCATAACTGGCAACCTCCCAGGACTGGAGACCTACTCCCAGATCCTCCATTTTCATTCAGCACTCTCCTGAGCCTTGCGCGCGAGGTCGTCGCCAGTGACATAGCGATCCCAACTTCCCAACTTGCACTCTTGCATATGACGATCAGACAAAGGAAAGCGACTGCGACTTTCTGTTCTTCCGTTAGGCCGTACCTCTTGGGCGACGGTCATCCCCAGTCGTGGACCTTCCTCTTCTCCTGCCAAATCATGTTGGACATCGTGCACATACGCCGACGGATTCTCGAGGTCGACGTGGACGCGACGAGGACAATAGGGCGAAGAATGGACGTGAACACCGACACGTTTCTGAGCAACGGTGTCGTGTACGACGTGAACATGTCCGAAGCGCAGAGTCTCGCGCACACTGCCAGGTACAACCTCGAAAAGAGTACCTCTTGACCGACTTCTTGACCCCCATAAAGCTTGTTGGAACAAGCAAAGCATACAGGCTTGCCAACCCGACTCGCTGTGGCTATTCAATCCCTGGCTCATGCGAACTGTATGACGGACGCCTTGATGGAGAACTTCCTGCTCGGCACCGGTGTCATGGGTGCGGGCGGCTTCGTTCAGAGCGCGATTCATCTGCGGAACTTGCTGAAGCAGACTGGCCGCCTCCCTGCAATTACCAACAAAGAAATACTGCCCTTATTGATAAATCGGATGACCTCTCCAAGGCGTCTGCTCATCTCATGGAGCACCTGGAATATGTCTTCAGAGACAGAGTCTTCTCGGGCCCGCCGCCCACCGAACGCTTCCTCGCTCGCTTCGAACTCATGCTCGGCGTGCGCCCTGAGGAATTTGCAGCAGATAAGCGAGGACGCAAGAAGACGGCGCCGAACTCAAAAGGCCACAACGCGTATAGCTCGAGTGGGCAGGGTGTGACGGCACTGGATAGTGACGCGTGGGTCCTCCACCTCGAGGGCTTTGCGCTAGAGAAATTTTGGGCCACACGCAAGCGATCTAAGCCTACTTCCGCGGTAGACTTGCACCCGCTTTCGTATGCCCAGGCTCTGGCCGAATCCGAAGTACAGCTCAACGCTTCGGCGACCGAGTACAAGGGCCCACTCGTCAGTTTGTATGTGCTGAAGATCCACCAGCTGTGCATCCGCTCGTTTGGGGAGCTGCAAAAGGAATTGAGGGGGGCTTTTATTTGGGTGTTCGGGCGGGTTCTCGATGAGCTTATTCGGACGCAGGTGCACTGGGCTATGATTACGGGCTACATCATGCGGAGCGATGAAATCAGCCACGCAGGGCTCGACCAGGGGATGCTGGCTAAGGCTGGAGAAATCGTACAGAAGATTGTGGGCACGAAGGAGCTGGAGTTTTTGTATTCTCCGATGCGGATTGAGGGCCGTTCGGATTAAAGTTACACCAATTTCTCTCATCTGTAATATACACCTAAATCCAGATAACATGCAACTACCGGTTGCTCGCTCCCATCGCAGAATCAAAAAGTGTCTATCCGGAACAGTCACAGTGCCGATCTCGAGAATTCAGCTGATCATTCCTACACCACCGACACCGCCAACGAGGACGCAAAAAGTGGAACGAATACATCAGATGATATCAAGATTGGCTCTCCAATTTGACCTTGAGTCAAATTATATTTGTTCCAGACACAGGTCCTCGCGTGGTCGGCTCTGACGCGCCCAGGATCGTGAAAAAGAAAGCTGATAGTAGCCAGAGACGGCAGTCGTGCACCAAATGCAAGAGCTGCATTTTCCAAATCGCCAGGAATGTTTGATAGGATCACCGGATAACGACCGAATCCCCATGGTGGAGGAAGCAAGGGGCCAAACTCGAAAGTGATGCGGAGGTCCCGAAGGACTGTCAACTTCGTCAAAGGCTCAACCAGGGATTCCTTTTACGATGAACGTGAGCCGGCCAGTGTCTGGGGAGCCTAGGATGACTCTTACCAACGTGTACGGTGAGAACTTGTGTTGTCCTCGAAGCGGCCTTCTTCAAGCTCGAGACGACGGAGCATCGGGCATGCCAACGCAATCGCGTTGAAGATTGCTGGAGAGGGCGCGTTCTGGAGGGTTAGAGTCAGTTGGGCCAGTCGCGGAAGATTTCCTGTTGCGCTAATCCTCCGGAAGGCGTCTGTTTCGTTGAGCGGGTGATAACGGGCCCATTGTGAGCCATGGGGTGCACTATATTTGCAGTCAAAATCAGGATCTCGAAGTGCGATCGAAGGACACTCCGTCAAGACGGACATTCCTGAGTTCCAATGAGGCCAAATAGGAGAGGGAGGAGGCGGCATGCAACATCTTCTGCACAACGTCTTTTTGGAGACCGCTGCTGGTAATTGCATCCATCCACCCCCTCTGGCTGCGGCTCCTGGTACTTGGCCGTGAACACAGGTAGTTGAGGTTCACTAGTTGGGGTAAAATGGGGAGAAGTGTCGCAGTGAGGTCGACCTCAGTTCCATTACGGTTCATGTCGTGGACATATTGAGTCCTTTAAATAGATGAAATTAGTCAGTAGTACTAATACAGAACATTACGACCCACTGGATGTAGACCCACAGCGTAGATGGCCATAGCACGTCTACCAATGTACCGTCAAACATTGGCTCGGTTCAGGTTCAGGATTTTACGAATCACGTACAAGACGGAAAATTGTGGTCAATATTGGATGCCTTCTTGAAGATGAGAGGAAGAGACAGTCTGCAAAACAGCCTACATGTTAACGATAACGGCAGGATATTTTCCACGGCAGTTAGAGGCCTTCCGAGAATGGTGTGCTCGGAAATCCAGACGACTAGGGCTATGGTTTCCAGGATGTCAACGTTCAGGGAAGTCAGAGGCATTTTGGAACTGGTAAGTACAACAGTGGGCAGTCTCAGGATGAACTTATGTAAGCCCACGGGCCGCCGCCTGCCGCGAGTCATCGTCGACGTCTACACGCGAGTCATTCTCAATCTGCCATCGTCAGTTCTTCAATCCAGCTTCAACCCATTTACTGTAAGTGTGCATTTGGGCTGTTATGTGCCCCGGGCCTGAGCCAAGCGGTAGCATTACTCCTTGCAAGTCTAGACTCGAAACCTCAGAATCCAGATACTTACCTCAGCTGCGATTCACTCACCTAGTGCAACCTTGACGTTGACTGCTCAACTGCTGAATGGCCACTCTTCCCCGGACTTCTAAGATCACCCCAGGAGCGTCGAGCGCACTGCTACCACGGTCAGTTTCTGAGTTTGACTCTGGGATCAACACCTCTACAGCGTGGACAACGCACCTTGAACATGGATCCCTGTCTGACGACGAACCTGATCACGACGAGGAAGCAGACACACTTCACTCAGCCAGAGCGCTCTATAACTTTGAAGGAAAACCAGAGTTCAGAGAACTGAATGTCGAGGCTGGAGATGCTTTGGAGGTTGTCAAGGAAGATCTGGCGGATGGATGGAGTCTTGTGAAAACGTCGACCGGAGAAGTCGGATTGTTGCCTAAGAGTTACTACACAGTAAGTTCTGCCCACCACAGCTGAAATCATGGGAGATATGGCTGATGGTTTCGTGGAGTAGTTTACATCCGACTTCATGCCTGCACCAGATTTAGAATTACCGCCATCATCGACCCCAAGGAGAGACCCATCTTCCTCCGAATCTTTAACGCCCCGCGGTTCGCCAAAATCCACACCCCAACCGCTTGTTCCCCAGAACACCGGAGAATGGCGCGGTGCCTTTCCCAGTTTCCGGCAGAGCTTGTTGGGCGGCAAGAGCCTGAATCGTTTTTCGAGTTTTGTGACCAGCGGTGCTGAGGAGTTTGTTCTGAAAGGCTCCCCAGCCGAAACCGTCGTCTCTCCTCCCATTATTCCCATTAGTTCCGTGCATGGTCGTGACGCGACTGATGCCACCTTTGACGAGGAAGAGAGCAACCGGCTGAGTCGACTAGGGCTGGGCGAGGCGGATCGGCATTTTGTCGATGCAGGGCCAACGTGGAAGGAGAAGATCCCTCCATTTCGGGTTCTCGTACACTCACCATCGAAGCGGACATCGGTACTTGCAGGTGCCTTTACGATATACAGCGTGACGTCCCTCTTTCAGCCTCCCACCTTGGAGGCCGACGAAACTGAAACCGGCAATTATGAGCTTGAACAGGCATCGGCTATGGAAACGGCCCCTGCATTTCCGACGCGCATTACCGTCTACCGGAGATTCTCTCACTTCGCTATGTTGCATACTGCGCTGACGCGTCGGCTTCCTGGGATCGCACTGCCGCCGCTACCTGAGAAGCAGTATTCTGGAAGGTTCAGCGATGACTTCGTCGAGGCACGGCGTGGAGATCTCGAAAGGTATATTGGGAGGGTTATCAGGCACCCTGTTGCACGATATGCAGAGGTAGTGACCTTCTTCCTGGGCTGTGAAAGTGATGCTGTAGGTCAAGCTCCACAATCACCAAAAGTTTCGCCTCTCACTTTGGGGTTCCTGGTACATAGGAATGGAAACGGATGGTTCCGCACCACTTGGCCATGCCCGCTGCAGGCCCAACGTTCTACGCCCGCGTCTTTCACCCCGCGTTTAACGTCGATGCAGAAGATGCGGAGGAGGCAGTCGAGAGGTTCAACGCTCATACAAAGGCTGTTGGTAAAGGCGTCCAGGGTCTACGAAACATTTTTAGTCGCGTCCGAGAAGCGAGAGTTGGTGCGTTTTAAAATCTTGATATTTTTCTTGCGATGAGCTTGACCTTTCCCGAACCAGAAATGTCGAAAAGCGAGCGCTTACTGGCATACTCGCTTCTGTCCTTGATAACATCGAAGCCATTGGCCTCAGCGCCCATAACAGGTGTAACCGAAGAGGATGACTTATACGATGTCAAGAGCAAAGGTCTTCTCAACGACGAGGGAGCCTGGTGTTGGCGTGAGGACTGTCACGGTATATGCCTACTCCTTACTTGATGGTGTCACTCTTAAGATATTTTTCGTGCCTTTGAGATTGCCTCAAGCTCACAAAGGCCATGCAGAAGACCTCGGAGACATTGCAAGGTGTTGCTGACATTTTTGATGACCATGTGCGTATCTTTCACTGATTATAATTTCTTCGAAATTGAACAGACACTATGACAGGCACGACGAACACAGCTTGCAACCCACGAATCGCTGAAGGGCATGGCTCATCCTTCTTCCCTGTATGAGGTATCTGGAGCGCGCATTCCCTTTTCTTCACATTCACGGATTGTATAGCCCATCGTCACAACTCACAAATCAACACTTACGAGATATCAAAGCGCTATTAGGGATGGAAGAGTGCGGACATTTCTACTCACATTTCTCACCCATTAATCTCCTGAGCCCATTCACCGGTCGCCTCACAACTCTACTGACGCCATGTTTGTAGGCAGACGAAGAAATGGCGGCGCGCTGTGAAACAGTGTTAAATACCACGATGGCAGAGATGGAGACATACCATTCCCAGAAACTGGAAGACTTCCAAAATCTAGCAAGGGAACATCTTGATGGCGAGATCGAGTTCTATGAGCAGGTCAGTTTTGCACTCTGTCATACCTGACATGTACTCTATCTTGTTTTTCTAGGTCCTGAATCGCCTCATCGCAGCTCGAAGAACCTTCGATCCGCCAGTGTTTGACACACTTGCAGAGTCGCCGCGCCAGCCGTCAATCTACGAACGTGAGCTGGAGAATCCACGGCTCATAAGGGCGCCATTGCTCCAGCCATGTCCGCATGTTTTCGACTCTGCCCCCATGAGGCCTGTCAGCGTGGCTATCCAGGAAGGCGTGGGGTTGTTGCTGGGCTCCTCTGCGCGCGCGAGCGTCTTTGGGAAATTTTGGTAGTTGCAATCAAGTTGCGTTGCAACTTGCAAGTGGAAGACGAAGGATGGTTGTACAAGTAGCTATATGATTTCTCTGCACCTATACTGAGATGTATACCACGGGAATCATACCATGACATCATCGTGTGGTACCCATCCAGCGAGAGCGGAACGAATGGGTCCGGATTCCGATCAATTTGAACAGGCAACTCGGACTCGTCTTTCACTTTCACCTACTCATTACCTCACTGGGCCTCATTGGAAGCTCAGGCCATGCTCGGGCGACACTTCAGGCTGTTTAACACCGTACTGCTTTCCGGGCGTCCACGACATCTGCATGTTCGTATGCGCGTGCCTACTCCTGCTGACCATAATCAACAAAGTGCGCCTGCTGCATCTACCGAGCGGGTACGTTTCGAATTCGGCCAGGCCATAGGGCCAAACAACCGGTACACTATCGAACGAAAGCTTGGTTGGGTATGTACTCGAGCACGTGGCTTGCCCGCGACAACGAGTAAGCCACCACCGAATACTGCGAGCTCACTACCGAGGGCGGATGCTCACCATTATTTGACAGGGAGTCGAAATATGTCGCGGTGAAGGCATTGACTGGCTTCTATACGGAGCTCATGGAGAAGCAAATTTGCGGCTGGGAGCCGCATATTCTTCATATCCTCGGAAATTCGTCCTCGCACTGCATCCCACTTTTGGCCCAGTTCAACGAGGCAGGCGTCGGCCAGGATGGACCTCATCGCTGCTTGGTAACTCCCCTCTATGGTGGAAATGTGTCAGCCCTCCTGAAAAGCTATAAAGGAGTACCCCTGCAGCTGTCTAAGCGCATCCTTCTCCATATCCTCCGAGGTGTCAGCTCACTCGCATAGTCGTTCAGTTATTCACACCGATCTCAAACCAGAAAACTTCTTCATCGATACAACTATGACCACGGCTGAGATTGAAAAGTTGTTACAAGACAATCCGCCGCGACGCAATCCACCGGAGATGTCAAAACACGAGATGATCCAGTCCGCTGTTTCGCAGCCTCTACCCATGATATCGGTTGAAGATGCGCTAACGAGAAACTTTACATCAGCCGACTTCGGTAGCGGTGAGCTCGTCAGAGTCTTCTTTGTCACTAGTTCTAATACGTCTGCCATAGCGTTTCCCCCTACTTCCCGTGACAATCAAGTTATAACTCCGCCTGGTCTTCGGCCCCCCGAAGTCTTTCTGGGCGGGAAGTGGGATGAGAAGGTCGACATATGGAGTTTTGGCTGCTTGGTACGCCCCCTCCGATTCAATCAGCTGCGTCTGAGCTCAATTGTTCGACTCTCAGGTATATGAAATCATCGCAGCTCGTCCTCTATTTTACCACACACCCAATAGGCACTTCAATCTCGATCCTAGCGAACACATGTTGCTTCTCATGTTAGCCAGCCTTGAGCCCTTCCGTGCTGCGCAACTCAGCGTCTGGCCTTTGGCATTTCAACCCAGAGGATTGTGAGCTCATCAGTCTTTCTTCTCTATACTGCACTTTACTGACTTGCGGCCATACCTGGAATTTACAGGCTCCTTAAAGAAAATGCCCCACTCAAGCGTCCCAGACCTTTGCATTGAAGCGCGCATCATGTTAATCAGCAACATCGTCCCAGAGTTCGAGGCCGCGCCCATGGCCGCACTGATGCGTCGCTGTTTGAAGCTTGACCCCACGCAACGTGCCAGCGCTCAGGAGCTGCTGAGCGATCCATTTTTTGAGGGTGTAGACTAGTCGAATATTGTCGATGCGACTACTTGTATATAATCACACAATCACTTGAGCTCGAATGATGTCCAGCTGCAGGAAATCGATTTTTAGCCTGTGAGGTGTTGTAAGTATTGTATGTAGTAGCAGTAGTAATATGTACTGTGCTGGTTTTGAAGAGAATTGAACATCAGACTTAGATAATATTATCGAATCTTGACAAAGCGATGAGTCCTGGATCATTCGGCGACGAGATGGCAATTTCTGTCAATCATCCTCCGCCACCATGGGCAACGACAGTATCGACCGTTTGCCAACCTATCCTTCAACGCAGGCGCGCAAATCTCTGTCCCCTACCCAGCTAGCCACGCTAAATCAAACGATCTCCTCATCTCTCCTTCAAACCATTGCTTTGCCACCATCTAAACGCGACTCTCCGGCAGCCCGCACCTTCGTCGCTTCCTATGCAAAAGACACTGCTCTCCAGTTCCTCCAAGGGCTCATTTGGGCTCCTCCCGGTCTATCAAAGGAGGAAAAAATCATTCGGAAGAGAGCTCTGACACTGGCGGAGAAAATCGCTGCTTCACGGGCGGGATTGGGGATACAGAGTCTGCTCGACATCGCGATAATCTACGCACCCACAAATATTTCACAGGTGAAGGCACTATTTGAAACCGCTGTTAAATCGGACGAGACCATCGTGAAGGCCGTAGAGACCGATCTGGTGCCGGCGTTTACCCACCTCTTCAACCCGGCGCAAGGGCTCTATGCCATTCGCAAAGCAGCGCACTGCATATCGTCGTTTCTCCATGCCTCGCCCCCAGAGATTGTGCGCAGCTTCTCTCACAGCAAGGCTTTCGTTCTGGCGCTGGCAACGCTGTATGACCAGGGCCTTGCAACTATAGCGCACTCCTACGGCGGGCTCTCAGTTCTACGGAACCAGAATGAGGATTCGAGCGCAGTGGACGAATGGGAGCCCATCTGGGTACAGACCAAAGTCGATCTCATAGACGCGTTCCACGTACTCATCACCACCCTTCTTAATGACATATCCTCCGCCGGTGGTCGGTCACTCGCACATGAATCGGAGCGCACATTCGACATCATATTCGCTTTGCTCGAAATCCCTCCCTCCTCTCCCGCTTCTACGACGGTCGCAGTGGCACATGCAACGCCATACCTCGACCGCCCCCTCCTCACTGATTACCAGGACTCGTATTCGCTCTCTAAATCTCTCGCATCTGCTCTGCAAAACGCAGCCGAGAAGGACGCGCGGCTCGATCTCCTCGAATCAAGGCTCCAGTCTCTTGAAGCATCATCTACCCTCTCATCATCTTCTGGATCGAGAACGAAAGACGCAGGTGTGCTGAAGATCCTGATCAGCTCATCTGGCATCACGCCTGGAATCGACAACCGGGGCAATGGGGGCCGTGTGCGTTCCACCGCCGATGCCTATCCCCAAACCGTTGGCGGCAGCGGTAAAGGAAAGGAAAAGGCCCCGGAACACGTACCCGCACCTTCACATATACCAGATATTGACATCAAAACAACACAGGTGCTTGATATTCTGCCTGAACACCCGCCGGAGTATGTTCGTGCCCTGTTGGAGTACCCGAGTTATAGTGGGAACCCGGAGAAGGTCATTGAAGCACTATTGGAGGGTACCGCGCCGAGCTTCGAAGAGATGGAGCCTCATACTGCTGTGGATCAAGAAAAAGGTGCTGGAGGGTCGAATGACGACTTCGGGAGGTATGTTAGCGAGAGGAGGAACATATTTGATGATGAGGAGATGGATTTCAGCCAGCTGAGGATTGGGAAGAGGAGGTGCGTTGACTTGCGTTTCCCCTCTTCCTTGAATGATAACTGATGATGGCGTCTAGTGAGGACGCGTCGACCGTTCTGAAAGACCGGACTTTCATTGAGCAGATGAAGGCCGATATCTTGAGACGAGCTGAGGAGATATCCGACGACGAAGAGGAGGAGGAAGTCGACGGCGATCCCAGCAGCGCACCCGTGAAGAAGGGTATTGTCCTTGCCTTCGACGATGAGGAAGACGTTCGCGTCAAAGTCGGCGGCGATGGGGAGGAGAGTGATGAATCTGATGATGAAGCGGGTGGCAATGATGGGGCAGCAAAGCCGCAGAATGTGGAGACGATCCTGGAACTGGCGTACATTCGCGATCCGAAATTGTTTGATCGGGATGCGGCGACGCGGCGTAGCAAGGGGAGGGAAGAGCTGAAAAAGCAGACTGGGTGGGATGATCAGCAGATCGAGGGTTGGAGGATAATGTTGGAGAGGAACGTGAGTGTTGTCCATCCACTTTCCTGTTCCTTCCACTGTGCTTGATTCTTGATTAACCTTGCCTCTTCTTTAGCCGCGTAAGGACAAGATCCTGGAGAAGCATGAGTTTGCGGGGAACCAGAACTGGTTACAACCCGCAGCTGGTGGCAGTGGGGGAGCCAGCGATAGCCACAGTCACGGTGGGCGTGGAGGAAGAGGTGGTGGACGCGGTCGTGGTGGTGGTGGCGGCGCTCGGGGAGGTAGGGGAGGCGGCGGTGAGGCTGCTAATAGCGCCCGGGAACGAGCCTGGAAGGATAAAAACAAGGCTAGCCGGGGGAACCACAACCGCAAGAGAGGCCATGATAAGAAGATGGCACGGGCCGGGGCAGGTGTACCTCCAGCATGAGCTAGTTGTGCGATAGGCTGCATTCAGCGGCAATACATATATTGATGTTGAATACTGGTACATGGAAAACTGGTGGATCGAGCTTGAACTTTGACAAGAGAGCAACGCAAAGGAGGTATGGAGTAGATGGTGTACATCTAGAGTAAAAAACTTGATTCCCTCACTGGAACATCCGGGTGAAAAATCGCGGGTCGTGAATAAGCTCAATCGTGTCGTTCACGAGCTTCAGATCTGCGTTCAGTTGTGCATGTCAGACATCGATTGCCCATCTGTGAGAGAAATGAAATGAACACACCGAGGTCCTGTCCGAGATTGATGAGCGACATCATTTTTACCGTCGTCGCGTCCACTACTTTGCCTATCACCTCGATGTATGGGTCGTCCACATTCGTATCCTACATTGTCCCATTCCAAGCAACATAAGCCACTTATCTGAGCCATGGATGCAGAGATGACGCACCCGGAGCAGCTGTACTGTGACCTGCCCGCCATCAGGCGCTTGCACCGTCATGAGGTCCGCCCTTCTCTGCCAGTCGTCCGCCAGTAAGTTTCCAGATCCAAAGGTTGGAGGGCTAAGAACGTACTTCGATGGGCTTGCATGCAAGTCTGACGGTTTTCCCGACAAAATCAGGTAGACGCGCAGAGTTGACGCGCGTGGAAACGTGCTCGGACATTGTGCAGAGAATCAGCGATGATGGTTTGGGACAAGACGCGTCGGTGGCGTGAGAGAATAAATAAAAGCTAAAGACGGCGGCTTCGACTCAACCTTGGACGCGCTTACATGGTCAAAATATCAACACCTCTTGCTACTTAGCTCATGCGGAACGTCAGATGTCTCTCATTTCTACTCCAGGTCGACCCTCCTGGAGTTCCGGTTCCTGGATCTCACTGGGACATACGCCGCCAGCCCTGATAAATGTTGCTTCTAACCATCTACAGATCCTCCTCAATTGCTGTTGATGCTATGGTCTGACAAAAAGATTATCATCTACAAGCAGCACAGGCAATATCACTAATCGCCTAAGAGTCGACGTCCTCAAAAAATGGATCGCTCAGCAGCTCCTGAGCACTGGCACGTTGCGTGGGGTCAAGCTTCAAACAGCGACGCATCAGTGCAGCCATGGGCGTGGCCTCCGCGGTTGGGACAATGTTGCTGATCAATTGGATGCGCCGTTCAATACTGAGGTCTGGTACGCGTCAGTGGGGAACTCTCTTCAAGGAGCCTGTAAATGCAAGCTATGGTCGCAAGTCAGCGAAGTGCATTGTAGAGAAGGGAGTTTGATGAGCCCACAATCCTTCGGGTCGAAATAAATTGCCAAAGGCCAGATGCTGAGTTGCGCAGCACGGAAGCGTTCAAGGCTGCCCAACATGAAAAACAACACATTTTTGGTAGGATCGAGATCAAAGTCCGTGTTAGGTAGGTATAGAAATAGAGGATGAGCTGCAATGATTTCATATACCTGAGAGTCGAAAAGTTGAGTTCAGACACAGTTGAATGCAAGGGAGCGTACCAAACGATCAAATGTCCACCTTCTCATCCCACGTCCCGCCCAAAAAAACTTCGGGGGGCCGAAGACCAGGTGAAGTCACAACGTCATCATAACTCCCATGAGCTCTGATTAGTTGGTGTACTCATTATCACGAGCAAGCCACGTACTCGAGTACATGCCCCAACCGAGCTTGCGTTCGACAGTGTATCGTTTGTTTGGCCCTATGGCCTGGCCGAATTCGAAGTGCGCCCAGCCGTAGTCGTCTACACCGAGGAGGCCAAGCGCCTCAGTCCAAGTTGGTTAAGACGGAACCATCAGGTTGTGCAGAGAGTAGTTCGTTAGTGCAGCAGGTTGCGATGGCCCAGTAACAGAGAGTTGCCCGTTACCAAGTGCAGCATGGGGAGTTGCAGGGAGTCGCTCGTCAGGTGCCACAGCAGAATGGAGAGGAGTACTAGCTATGTGTGTCTGAATATGCACAGGTCGTGAACGTTCTAAAACCACTGCAGAATTAAATAACCTGAAGTGTCTGAGCCTGAGCATGGGCTAGACTCTAGAGCACTGGCAGCCTGAGTGACTAGTGACTCTGAGCGCTTAATCCAGTGGTCGTGGCTATGAACGGAGTTAGTACTATTGATCGGAATTCGGCGTCCGAATCTCGACATCCGACGAGTCGGTATTCTGCAGCTGAGGCCTTTTCTGGCTCAATGACAAGAATGAGTTATGCCTGCTTCTTTCGCAGAAATAAACATTTGAGTGACTCATTGCAGGACATAGATCTGATCGTCAATTCTCATTAAAGTAAGTACTCATCGAACCAAGTACAAGATAGCGCATTGCCAGTTGCTGAGGTTTAGACAAATGAGGAGTGCTGAAACAGGCCTAGGGCAGATAAAACGGGAGTACATTGAAGGCTTCCGTTCGCAACCTTGATCCACGTCGGCGCTGCGTTCAGCAGTGGGAGATGGATGGCGCCTTGCCTTTGCCTTTTCTATGACGACGCTTTGAACTGCGGCTTGAATTGGGCACAACGAGGTTCGCCGAAGTCGAAGTCCCCTCGTGATCCACTGGAAGTGTATCTTCAAGTTTATCGTCGACGGTGACAGCGGTGCGTGGTGGCGCCTCGTTCGACTGGGCGCTAGAAGGAACAGCTACATCCAGTTCAGGCTCTTCTTCGTATTTGAAATGACTTGGGCGCCTCAAGATATCCCCCTCGGACTGGGTCCTGTACCGGCACGATGCTATCATCAGCGGCCGATAGGTCACGGCTTTCTCAGGAGTGACGCCTAAACTGTCGGTGTTGGGAACGTTGCCTTCACAATCAGTGACATTGCCGCCTTCGTCCAAGAGTTCCAGGTTTTCAACCACGGGTGTGGAGGGTACCGTAGCTACGCCGCCTGATTCAAGGTCTGGTGGCGCGACAGCATAACCCAAGTGTAGTTTAAGATGAGAGGTGGAGTCGTCGGCCTGAGCCGGGGGGAGCATGATGGTCTGCGAGGCGCCTTGTATAGTAGTCCAGCTATAGACAATAGGCGAAGGTGGGGCGGTAAGTTCGTGTGCTTCAGAATTGTCTTCCCCAAGACTAGCAACAGGATCGTCGGGAGAGTCATCATTATGAGACTGACAATGAGAGAAGTCCAAAGAGAAAAGTTCCACTGGAGTCGGTGCCGGGGAGCTAAAAGGACATCTGAATTGCTCGTCGTCTTTTTGTAGTTCTGTGTCGAGTTGTTGCCTTGGAGGGACAAACTCGACGACTGTTCTTCTAGACAACTCAGCAAAGTATTGCTGAGAGTCGGTAACTGATTCGTCAAAGAAGCAGAAGACTGAGGGTTGAGGAATCATGCCGGAACCAGACCGGATGGTGACGGGAGAGGATGATATCACAGATTGGGAATCTGTATCTATCGCACTTTGGTCGGGCAAATCGTCATCCTGGTCGTATTCAGAAAAAATGTCCACGGCTGCATTCATAGAGTCGAATTGAAGTTCTCTGGTCCTGGACCTGTGCCGATAGTACACAGTCCAAGCTTTTGCTGCGAGGTATTGACATGCTTCGAACAGAAGAAGCAAGGCAGTGGACGCCAACCATAGTAGAGACAGCTCTGCTGGTGGAGACGTAGGCCTGTGGATTGCCCAAAGCTGTGAAACAGAGAGGATTGGAGCGGTGGGTAGGTGTGGGTTGGCGCATGTACCGTCTTGGATGAAAGTGCCATGTATGTAAGAAAGTGCCATGGTGCTTGAGTTGCCCATGAGATCAGGCTTTGAATGCAGGGCACATTTGAGGAGAGAATCGGGGTGTATGGTGGCTCGGAGACCCGCAGAAGAGATGAGGTTGGGTGGCGAGTCCGATATAGTGACGCGATATTTGGGATTTCCTGGCTGATAGCCAGCAAATAATGGAAGGGCAATATTAATCAGACTGAGCGCGATCATGGTAGGAGCAGTGCTCGAAGGGATGATGGATATGGTTTGATACCAGATAAGAATCAGTCGCGAGCGTACTTATAAGAGGACATCGCAGATTCGCAAGGCCATATGTAGGTAACCGTAGCGACAAATGTTTTGTGCTTTCGCAGCTTGATATACAAGTAGTGTTGTCACTGGCGTCATCGGTACCTTGATCCGGACAAAAAAACCCCTGCTTTGCTGTTACAACGATCCTTGTTGGCTTGTCGGACATCTCCATACGGGCCTATATGCCTGTCGTATTTTTGCAAAATGAAAGTTATATTCACTGAGGGGAAGCTGCCAGAGCATCTATTACACGGGAGCAAGAGCGGCGTCTAGAGTAACCGGAGGGAGCAATCGTAGCACGTAGCACGTAGGAGCGCGTCACAGAATCTAGTAAGTATACTTACACGAAAAGAAAGGCGTCGAGATCATCGAAGTAGGATGTAGACATAGACAAGGCCATACGAGGTAGAGAGATGAGAGCTACACTCTGAGGTCGGAAAAAGCGATACAGGTCGTAGAAGGACAATAAGCAAGAAGAAAGATGGAAGAAAGAAATACTAATGATACATTAGGTTGATTCGGGCGTAATGCCATGTTCGATTTCAGTGTCGGTTCGTTCAGTTGATAGTCGTTGGATCGGGCGTAGAAGGAGCGGTGCTTAAGCAGCTGTGCGGAGGGGGCCAGCGCGGCGCCATGTGTCTACACTTGCGCTGGCGGCGGGGACGCGGTCCTTGCGGGCCCACGGGCTCGACTTGGCCTGAGCTGGGGTACGGGCGCGGTGGGGTGGGGTATATACAGCTGGGCGGACGAGCGATGGAGTGGGTGCGGGTGCAACAACGGGGACAGGTGCAGCCTTGGGAGAAACGGTGTTACGTGGGCCGCCGCCGAGCATGACACCACCGGTGAGGACAGTGCTGACACCACCTTGGTAAAGGTACTTCGTCGCCCCAGCTTTAGGGGTAGGGACATACGTGGGGGTAGGTGGCTTCGTGGCTGGGGATGACTTTTGGGCAGATGCGATGGATGAGACGGATGAGGCGGATGAATGAGAGGAGGTGACCGAGAACACGGATGGCGAGTCGGAAAGATTGGAGGAGCGGGAGCTGGGCCGGGAGCTCTGCGCGTCAAACTCGGCCTCGGAGCACTCCTTCTCTGATTCATCCTCGTAGATGGGAGCAATCGGAGTTTTCGAGAGAAGGATAGCGCAAGCTACGTCCGCCTCCCTGCTCTTGCTGGCCCAAATGACGCCGAACTGACCGGTGGACTTCTTGATAACGTACACCCTGGTAGGTTCGATGACAAGGTCGAATGCTGAACCCCCGAGAGCCTGAAGCCAACCTGCCCATTTGATGCCAAATGCGACACATGCGAGCTGGATTTGGAGAGGTGGAAGAGCCGAAAGAGTGAACGAAAGCAGAATAGGGAGGTTGGATTGGGCTCGGGGGGCAAGTGCGGACTGCAGGAACATCTGGATGGCGAGGATGGTTGTAGGAGTGTAGGAATTGAACCGGAGGGGCCGGGCGAGGAAGACCGATGCGGCTTCAATGGCAAGAGAGAAGGATGCGTTGGAAGACATAATAGTGAAGATCGAAAATTTGTGAATGGGTTTTTGAATGACTTCAGAGAACGATCGACTGGCGATTCGTGGACGTGAGAGATGCTGCGTAAAGACAAAGGCCAATGAGGTTTAAAAGTGCCACCAGACGTCATTGGCACATACCTTTGGGTTATAGATACAGTGGCAGAGCGTGAAGGAACAGAAAGCGTAGACAGAGATATGAGAGCGAGGCGAGAGGGATGTTCAAATTGGAATGGATGGGAGGGATGAAGCAGACGACGAGCCAGGAACTGGATGGTTTCCTGAGGAGCCGTGGCGCGGGCATATATGTCTCCAGACCATATTGCACTGTGTACTTTTTGAGCGGTCAATGCCAGTGAACAGAGCAAAATGGCCATTGTTTGAACAATGCAGTAACGTGGCTCGCTGATTGCCGATCAAATGCACCGCCACACTTCATGCTGACATGCCACAAACAAATTTGTATACCTGGTGATGACGGAAGACAAAGAAATATGCAAGGTGGACATGAACGAAAAACATAGCATGAAAAATGCGTAATTTGAACAACGTTCTCGATCAGTCGTCGCCAAGACTCAAATAACTGTCGTCGGCCCGGCTGTGAAATGAGGTACGTCGTATTCTTTATATTTCACCCTATAGTTCTCCTTTATGGTTAATGCTCCCTCCTAGTTACCATGTCGTCTTCACCGTACGGATTTCTATTCAACCCGAGTCTGCCCTCCGAGGAGAAAATCGTGGCCCACTGCCTGAATCTCGGCCGCGGAACCACCATCGTCGGTCCTTCTACTACGTCGGTCATTGCCTGGATCAAATATGGCCCCAGCGTTATCATCGACGAGGCGCGCACGCAGGATTGGACCACGAAGGCTCTCCGCGACGCTGGTGCCTTAGACGTACAAGTCCCTTGCGTATTCCATGCGTTTACGGCAGATTGCTACGGGTGCTCAATTGGCTACATCGCCATGGAGAACATCGAGAGTATATATTGCGGCTCAAACGACGTCGAACTAGTTGCGAAAGCTGTCCAGGCGTTGATGGGCCTTCAAACACCACCAACCGCGACACTCAGACACATTGCACCAACATACCCTGTATTATCATTTATACCATCTTGCTTCGGACATTTGCATTCTTGTGGACATTTCATTTTATTTTATTTTCTGTATTCTATAGCCTCCAAAAAAGTGGCGTTGTTGATAAACACGCCTCACTGAGTATAGTTGAGCAGACCTACTCAGGTATGTAAGCACTACGCGGCGGAAAGGCAACATGTGTGGAAGTGCATATCGATTCCCAATCTCATCGTAGTAAGTAGATACTGGAGCTTCCGATTCGAGCTTCACAGGAATCTACCAGTAGCCTAGGCCTTGAACGTCCTTGCAGTCGGGAGGGAGCCAAAGACGTTCGGACCCATGAGGGGTGGCAGGACCGCTTGAAGCGGCGACGTTGAACTCACCGCCCTCATCGTTGGTGAATTGAAGCTGGTGCCGCAGCGGTCGGCGTGAACGGTACCAAGAACACGGATCATGTGAGTGTGCGCAGACAGTCGCCAGGGTCGATATCTTGATCCTGCTCATGCAGCGAGCTCTCGTGCTGCCTTCATCGTGCTGCTGCTCGTCGTACATCCCGCAGCCTAGCATCCACCCATTGCACCCCCGTACGCGTAAGATTGCGCATGTCGAACGTCGGTCCTAGATGATGGTCGCCATGTCGTTGGTGTCGGTGGATGGATAGGGATACATCGAGACATGCTGGCCTCTGATAGGATTTCACTGAACGCGAGACAAAAATGAAGCACACGCGTGGTACCTCACCCGACAACACTCAGCGCACGTCGCCAGGCCTCGTTCCGTGTAGAATCGAAAATGAACACCCATTTATCCTCTGCGGCGCATATACCCTGCCCGCCTAACGTGAACTGTATCTGCTTGCCGTACGTCCATGGTTTGTGCTCTGAAGAGTATACAGCGTTAGAAGCTTCCGGCAAACGGTCAAAGTTCTAGTAACGCACCTCCATGTAGAGAATACCCCTTCCCCTCAACGGTTAGATTCTTTGGCAGCGGCGACATGATATGGGCCGTTGATATCTTCTCGACAACCGTCACCCCGTCCATCGTCCAGTAAATGGCATGACATGGAGTCAGTAGCGCACCGTGATGTCTTGCTGAACGAGTAAAAACTTTGCGATGTCGTTCAAAGTCGACTTTCTGTGGGACAACGATGAGAGGCGCGTATGTAGAGCGAATACATGGTGTACGTACCCGATCTGCTTGATGAGAACCTGGTCGACTTGTGCTTGGCATGACAGATGTTCGGTCGGGTCCGTGTCGTTATCGATGAGAGGGAAGAAGACGAGGACGGCCTTGTTGAGGGGAAGGCTGTAAAGCGGCATCGTGGTCGATGCAAGTGGTGTTTGGACCCCAATGTCATCGCGCTATCCGATGGCTGCTGATGTCGCTCGAGAAGAATCATTCATTGTAGAGGCAAGTTGAAAGCTTAAGGTAACGAAAACTGGATTGACATGGAGGATACATCGGTGGTACTTACACTAGAACAGAAAAAAAAGAAAAAGCTCAAACGAGTGAGCGGGCGGAAAAAATTGCACAGCAGACAAAGAGTAGTCTGAATCGAGTTTCGACATCCCGAAGGATCCAAGCTGCGAAGTGAACTGAAGGACGGCACAAATCACATCTCGCTCGAGGAATCGCCGACACTCCGAACATGGAGACCCTGGACACCCGCCAGTCTGGTTCGACCTGATCAGGACGAGAGGACGAGCAAGGTCCGATGTACTCTGTGAGAGCGGAGTTTGAGCGTAGTAGCTCGGGCCAACTGAGGGCCCTGCATGACTGCGTGACGAGCAGTTGAGAGGAGCGCGGTGCATCGTAGCATCCGGCCATGCATCCGTAGAACTCGGCAGCGCGACGTTCTAGGAGTATACGCGCTGTTGGATATGCAACGAGCGGTCACCCGTTGCGTGTAGCAACCGCGGTGCAACACATCATCTGGAGATGATGGTCACAGACCAGTGGCCTATCCAGGGTGGTTGGGCTCGCAGAAAGCAAGCTCAACTCACGAGAACCATCCGCTGAGGCAACGCTACAGCTGGTTGTAAGTTCTCGGGCGCGCAAGCACACGTCCATGTCGTAAGAGTCAAGTGGCGAAACCGAGGCGAGAGTATATAGTGCCGCCCAATCCTCGCGACGAATTCCAAACCCCATGATGCTCCGTCCTTGACCCGAAGGCCAAGATCTTCAGGCATTGCGCAAAAGGGGTGAATTTCTGGTACGTCGCGCAGCGGGTTACCGCCGGGTCCCGCTAAGACCGATCGGGGAGGACTAGAATACTCAGACCTTGGCCCGTTCGCAAGTAAAGGCCGAAGCCCTGTGTGTAGCGAACATCGCAGCCTTGAGTCTGCTGTGGTGGTAGGAGGAAAGGAGGGTGGGAATGAAAATTTGTACTTACGCGTGCTCGGAATCCGCCGTCGCGAGACCTCTGATTCAGACGATTCGGAACAAGTTTCCGCTCAGCGCTTGGTCGCTTATCCAGCGCTCGTCGATTATCTGGGAACCCGGTCTCTAAGTCTTTACGCCGCACGGAGACAGGGCTTCTGTTGAAGTACTGAAAGATTTTTCCATGCCAGTTCATATTGGCTCGCGTTGAACGTTAAGGACTGAGCCTCAAACAGATCCTCCAAACTCGCCAGCAGCCAGCTATAGTATGTCTGCGCCTACTGGATCCTCGTAATCATCAAGCCATAAGAAAGTGTCTCCTTGTCAATCACCCTCCAGGACCTTACAGCACAGCATCGCCTGTGTCGTTTCTGTCACGTCGAAGACAAATCAAATCCGAGGCATGAATTTACACTATGGTTTCAATTCCCTAGACGTAGAATATTCACACCACGCTGACTGAATTGATGCAGATTTACTGTCAAAGAATTCGGACGCACGGCGAGCGAACGCCCTACAAGCGTCAGCAGCCTAGGGTCCGCCTTCGAGGTGGGTAGTATTATTATCCTCCCGAACGAATTCATTGACCGCATGTATTCTAGAACAACCCCATGTGTTCTCTTCACCTTCTACCTTCGATCGTGGTGCCAGCCCCGGCTCCGTACGCACGCCACGCGGCCGAACGTTGAGGGTATAATGGCTTAACAAGGGAAAGAAGTCAGTCCTGTGGCGTCGAAGACTAGAAGAACGCCAAAGTCAGCACATTGTCAAAGACGATGAAGACCCTACGATGGTATGCATTTCCTGAGCATCGGTAGCGAGCACGGACAGAAGATCAAAGGTTTGGAATACACCAACTCTCGCTTCTTTGACGCGACCAAAACAGTGGACGCCTTTACCAACAGCCTTTGTGAAAGGATTGAAACGGAAAGGCGAAGGCGTAGAACCTTCAAGCGCTCAGCTCGTTCGACCGTCAAGAGCGAGTCCTCAGCATAACTGCGCCACAGAATTGACTGATTAGATGAATCTAAGGTGCTCAGGATAAGCCTGTAAGGTTTAAAAGCTTGCGGACGAAGCGCTGCTTAACCCTGTGGCTTGGTCTAATCTGCAGCCACATACGCCGAGTGCCTCTTCAACGAAGTCTAAGTCGGCGAAGTCAGTACCAGCAGGTTAGAGTCGCGCGGTTCCCCTCATCATCCAGCTCATTTCCATCATCCCAGCCTTCTGGCAGTACGCCACGGTACGTTTCAAAAGTCCCAGATTGCTGTGTTACAAGGCTTCTGACTTCGAGTTTTCATTCAGAGCGTCACGGCCATCTTCATCTTCTGGGTGCAGCCCTCACTCGCGCCTCAAATGCCTGTTCGT
>JABCKV010000103.1:0-61543 GCA_018282005.1 Asterophora parasitica
ATGTTATGGATCCATTTGTATGTATTTTCCTCTAGAATTCAATATAAAAAGCTAATATATTTGGCAGCACTGTGCATATGATAGTTGTACTCGAGAACTCATTAATGCCTGTGGTGGAGCTTTCTGCAATCAACATGAAGACTCATACATCAGTAGTCTCACACTTTGGTTGCGCAATTTTGATCGGTTTTCATACCTTTTCTGGTTTTCTGAAAGCTGGCAACTGCGCAACTACGCAAGCAGATTTTGTCTTTCAGGACGCAACCATAAAACTACACAAGTGCCTCACAACCTCAAAACTGCACAACGGCTTGAAACTAGACAAGTGCACAACTTGAAGTGCCAAAAATTTCTTATGGCAGCTATGCTTTACAGTAGTCAAAAATGAAGAGAATTACAGTTATACTAATGAGGTATAGACTCATGGGAATCGTGGTCTGCAAAATGGTTGACATAGAATGGTGGAAAGTGTCCAAGGACATGGAAAAATGGAAGTGGTCTGGTAAGAAATCAGCCCCGTAAACACCAATAAGATGGGTGCCGCGGACAATACTATCAATGTGTATGACAGCCAGGTGCGGGTGTCTGTTTGCACCATGCTCAGGATGTACAATCCACATGTCAGTTTCCTCATCAAGAGAGTCATGCACAGGGACAAACCAATGAACCAGCGCACAGGGATACTCGACATTGTCATGCTGAAATTTGAAAAAAAGAAGCACCTGCGCAACGACAAGCCCGTGAAAATTGGGAGAGGGCAAATCCTCTCCGATGGCAATGAGCACAGTGTTGTGTCATGGGTATTGACCATACCAGTTGGGAGTAGATTGGATGACCTCACGATACATTCCTCCAGCACCACACAAATCGCTCGGGGAATAGAATCATGCAATGGCTGAGTGAAGAACATTGAAACAAAGGCCTTGTAATTAAGGACAGGAGTTGAAATAGACAGCAGCAGCAGGGATGGGCGAGTTGGGGTTGAGTTGGTCAAAAAAAAAAGCAGCGGACGAGCTCAGATAGGCAGGGTTGTCCAATGTGAGCTGCA
The DNA here is from genome assembly GCA_018282005.1 of Asterophora parasitica. Classification (NCBI taxonomy): domain Eukaryota; kingdom Fungi; phylum Basidiomycota; class Agaricomycetes; order Agaricales; family Lyophyllaceae; genus Asterophora; species Asterophora parasitica. Next base: position 1,049 of record JABCKV010000103.1, read on the forward strand.
AGAAGCTCAATTTTGTGGGAATAGTTTCGTTCTGGATGAGATGCATCAGCCCAGGAAGAGAAGTAGATATAGTAATAGCACTCATGAGGTGTGACAGCCAATTTCACTGATGACAGAGTCCTTGGACCTTCGGCAGGCCCCATATCCTCCTCCTGCCCAGCATGTCCCTCCTGTCCTTCCACATCGCCATCATCAACCATTGGCTGGATTGCTTTGAGGCCCATCATAGTGTACTCGGTTGTCATTCCTTGCAATATTCCATGCTTTGAAAACTGGTGCCGGATTGCAGCCATCTTGTCAAGCTGCGAGATGGTAACGAGCATTTGAAAGAGAGCTTTGTGGCGATTCGACCACCTCCAGGGTTCCTTGACTGCCTTGATATGCTTTGATTCAGTAATTGTTGAACAGAGGCCATTGGGAGAGCTGAAGAGAGTGATGGATCAGTGATAGTGAACAAGAGAGTGTTGGCGTGGGAGGGAGATGCTGTCGTGCATGCCAGTTTGAATGAAAGCCTTTCGGTAGTGGTGGAATAAGGTAAGGGCATTCTCAAGCTTGTCGAGCGTCTTGGAGGTAATCGCATTGCAGTGCACCAAGTAACAAAAGTCCATGAATGCCACACCTTCACGACCTCGGAAGGAACATGTCCAGCAATGACAGCAATATATACCTTGATACTAAGGTCAGCGCACGGATGATAGCACCATAAGGCATACTATACCTTCATCAATGCCTTTGAATTATTGCCCGTCCACTGCTGAAAGTCTTGGCCATCTGAAAATTGGTGTAGTCCAGAAATGGTGGAACGGCTAATATACTGTTGAATTATAAGTTTCAAACATAGTGACTCAAGATAGGACATGTACCAATGGTCAATATCATCAATGATTTCTCTAGCGCGTGCGGGACCCCATCGAAGTTTGAGATACTCGCCAACCCACATCACAAGGTGATCCTTGAAGACACCCTTGATGACTTGATGCAGAAGGTCAGGGGACAAGAGTTTGTGGATGTCGGCTCAGGGCAAATGATGGGTGAATGGCTGTAATCTACATCAGCACAAGGAAATTGTGCAAAGATACAGGACTTACATACCACAACATCATCTCGGATTCCAAAATCATCCCACAATATGCCAGGGTCAAAACACGTCACGAGAAAATCAGTTTTCTCATGAGTCCATCGTTGTGAGCCATCCTTATCGGGGTCTTCTGGATCTGCATCGCATCTGGAAAAGAACTCGTTAAGCTCTAGGAGAATGTGAACCACAAGCAACTGACTTTGGGCACCATCCCTGTATGATGGCAGCAAGCCAGACTTGCTCTGGATAGTCAGCAATATAAGGTCCAAGGTTATATATTGCACATCAAAAGTGTCCATCAGGACACTTGACAACCTCAGGAGCGGTCATGCCTGGCTTGAGCGGGTCAAAAATCTACATTCATGTCAATCTTTATCATTAAGCTACTATCGGTGGTGCTCAAATGGACGGAAGGTTTGGTAATAGATTATGGGAAGCCCTATAGTGGTGTTGGGCTGGTTTTGGCTTCGGTATGTCTATTTTTTTTCCCGTTTAGATCCAGTCTTGACCACATAATAGTTTGAACGCGCTTTTGGCATTTACGCTGCTCCAGATCGGACAGGCTCCAAAGTGTTCTCCAAGGACAACTTTGGGAGAGCAATGCAAGGCTACACAAAGACTGTGATTTCATTGAGTAAGCGCAGGTGGAACCAGCTTCTCGACGCATGCGGGGCTACTGAGAGCGAGTATACCCCAGCAAAAGTGGTAGAAATGGATGATTTTCGTGACTGTCTGTATGTGCCTAGTAGCCCACCGGGTGACTCTGGCTCCATGTAGAACCAAGAACTATATAGTTGAAAAAATACATTATATAACAACGACACAGACCAGACTTTTCTGAGTACAACAGAACACACCACGACAAGATGCCAACTCCCAGCCTACCCACCTCGACAACCTGCTACTCTCCATACCCATCCACACATGCCAACCATATCCATCTATCCAGTAGCCCTGTCCCTGACTCCCAAGATGAGGAGATACTTGAGATCCCAGATATAGAGGCGAGCTACAAAAAATTCAGGGGGTTGATAGCAAGAGGACCAATAGAAGAACTCGCAAAGGTGCACGCTGAATACTTGGCTGCCTCAGATGCCGAGTACAAGTCCATGCTTAAAATGTCGCACTCAGAGAGAGAGCTACTGGATGAGCGAGGAGCAATTCTCCAGGAGGCTCTGCATAATTGTGCTCAGTTGACTGCCGAGAACAACACAATGAGGGCAAAGCTGAAAGATGCAGCAAGAGAGAAGGAGGAACTCAAGAGATTTGTGAGAGGGATTGGGACACAATTGATTGTGCGTAGTGGAGGGTGGGCGGGACAGGACAGAGACAAGAAAGGAGATGGAAACTAAAGAACATGACAAAAGTGGTTCTCTAGTTTTCTGTTTGCAATAGCTTTTCTCAGGTTGTCAGGTTGTGTGATGTCATTTGAGATGGCAGTTGCAGGAGCGGTTGCAAAAATAGGACCTAGATTGACAGTTGCATGGTTTTTGCAGTTTTTTGTGCTTTTTGCGCTTGTACAAGCTGAAAAAAGGGCAAAAAACTGACATGTGGGAGTTCTGATGTATGGACCACTATGCCGTGTACGAGACTGTCCAAGGGCTAAAGTTAATGGAACTCAGGCCTGTCATCAACACCGTGGACTATGGAATAAACATGTTCAACAACATAGCCGTGTAAATCTGGGGTGTTTGCAGATTACTTCAGCAACCAGCTGAGCAATTGCCTTGGCAAATTACATTTGCTGGCAATTCTTCCCAACCTCACGATGAAGAAACACCAGAAAGACAACAGAGGAAAAATTTCTTCAGTCCATCCCGGTTCTACTGTATGGAAACTATTTGTGCTCCATGTGGAGTTGTGATTGCCTGGACTAAGTTTGCAGTTGCTGAATCACTAACAAATATTCTGCACTTTTTGGATGCTGTCTATCCAACTGAAGATTCTTGTCTATTATATATATGCATTGATAAGGCATGTATGGTATTGCACACTGCAATGAATAACAATCAATTTCAGAAATGGCTTGATAGAAGTAGATTTGTAGTCGATACATATCATTACCAGAATCATTCTGGCAGTGATACATTGTGTCAAACATATTGCAATCCTGCTCCTCTTGATGGCTCAGCTCCCAATCTAGTGGTTATTGAAAATGATGCTCAAGGCAGGCCACAAAACAAGCGAGCATTCAATACACAAGCTTGTGAACAGTTGAATGCATGAATGGGTGGATTTGAATCAATCTTGAAGAGAATGATACCAAGTAATTTTAATTGGTTCCTGCATGCCATGCTATTTTATCACACCAACATGGTTATATCCAAGAAACAGAAAAAGAACAATGGAGATGACTAAGAAGATAGAGATGTAGAAGATGTAGAAGAAATTGAAGAGAACATGGATGAGGATGAGCAGTAGAATGCATCTCAGAATATATAGATATGTAAAGTATATAAAAGCTCAATCAATGTATTAGGTTGAAGAATTCCAAAGGTCCGATCAGAGTCCGAGGAGTCCGATTGGACTCTGATTGGATGACCTCTAGGCCCCAGAAATTTACACAAGTTCAACAGTCAGATTGGACTCCTCAGACTAGGATTGGACTGGGATCAGACTAGGATTGGACTCTTAGAATTTTTGTATTTAATTTAGTAGACTTAGACATGTCCAATCGGACTCCTAGGACAGTCCGAGGACTCCGATCGGAGTAGGTGGGGGAGTGTAAAGTACTGTGTTAACAAGTAATTGCTGGTTCAATTCACAGTTGCTGCAACATTTTCAGGCTCTTATTTAGTATCATACAGTATCATGTGACTTGAAAAAAAGCGAAAATTGTGCAAATGAAGCATTTAAAGAGTGTTATAGACTTAGAAACCATTTGAAATGAATGAATATAGCTAATTATGTGCTATCTGTTGCAATACAAGGGTTGAAACAGTTCACTACCCTGTACCCTACCCAGTACCCAACATACCCCATCTACCCCACTGAAAAACACTATCCTACCTGGACTCCAGGCTGTGGGGTAGGGTAAATGCAGGGTAGGTGGTTGGGGTAACAAGAAAATGACCCTGGAGTTACCCCCGCCATTCACTAATCTTGAGTTCGTCTGATATTTGCATGTTCTTGAAGGCTTGCTCCATGTGGAATAAGGTGTACAGTTGCTTATTTCAAAGAATTTATACTGATAAGTATACCGTAGTATACTGTATTACAGCCATACAATTACCTGTACCATCCATCAAGGCATTGAGGAGGCATACTTACAGTATGGGTGATGTGTCCGGACACCCGTTAGTCACTGTACATCAGCAAGATCAAAAGCTGCTAGGAACAGTAGACAGGAATAGATAGTGTTTGAGGGTCGGGTTGCACAACTGGAAAAAGACCAGAACCCAACTGCAACATGACTGATTTGCAGTCAGGTTGTAGTTGCAGTCGCAGGATTTGAGATTTCAAAGACTGGAAAATGCAACCGGTTGCAACCGGTCTTTCAGGCACAGGGTTAGATTACTATAAAGGAAATTGATACAATTATTTTGAGCCATTGGTCATCCAAATCGGATAAGAATTGGTGGAGATATGGTCAAAATATGTTCTAAACTAGCTTGGAATACTGTTTTTCTCATATCTCAGTCATTTCTGGACCAAATTGGATGATCAGGCACTTATTTTGAAGCTAAAACATGCGGCTACAGCCAGTTGCTGTGCAACCGGTTGCAACTGGTCACAGTCATGGTCACAGCAATTTTTGATTTCAAAAGACCGGTCGCAGTCGTGTTGTACAAAAATAAGGCCAAAGACACAACTTGACACAACCCTAAAACACTAGGAATAGATCGTGTAGAATGGCTAGATTAATTTGTCTACTCCAGTCTAGTTGCACCTACTGTGATGCATAGATCTATCAAAGTCTATGTAACTCAACTGAATTTATTCCATTTCAGCTATATAGTCATGTATATATATCTAGCAAATTGTAGCTATGAAGGTTGGATGCCTGACCATTAGTGGGTTCTCCCAAATCATCCAGCATGCAGGGTTGTTGCTGAGGTTGTCGAAGCCATTGCTGGTCGAAGGCATTGCTGTTGCCGTCGAACTGCAGGTGAACCCACCAACGCCATTGAAGATATTGGTTCCTTCACCCTTTTCCAATGACAATGCATTCCTGGAATTGACTTGAATGGTGTGTGGTCCACTGGTCCAAGGCCTGGAAGGGTGCGGGGTAGTCAACGACTTGAAGGACAGACAGTAAAAGATAGCTCAAGGGCGATAAAGTGAGAAGGAAGGCCAGAGGTCCTGCATTTCTCCCACATTGTGGTCATGCAGACTGTTACAAAAAGTGATCACTGCACAGGGACTGTTGAGGGACTGAGGGACTGCCAGCTGTTGATTAGGGGAACAACAAGGAGAAGGAACTTGCAATGTCAAAAGTCAAATGTGCGCAATGAAATGAAGTATGTATTGTCAACTATGTTACACAACTTCCATCCACGGTCATGTGGTGTTGGTTCAAGTTGAAGTTTTGGAAATCAAAACAGTCTGCAACTTCATTCTCTTTCTTTTCCCCACCACACCCTGCCCACCTCTCACCCATTGGTTACGTCCATCTCCTGCTAATCTTTTGTTGAACCTGCATGTCTTTTCTCATCTCTTGCTTTGCTCACAGCCTCATCAACAATATGCACTTGTCAAGCCGTAAGGCCTCAGGCATTTTTCATCGCTTATTCTATGGCTGGCAGGAGGTGTGTATGCTCTTACTTTGCTTTATCTGAGCTGTTGCTCACTTATATTCTCCCACAGCTTCAATCTCAAGTGCCCACATGGCTGTTTCTCTTTCAATTTGGATTGACAGTACACTTGCCATATCATCTCTTTCATGCCAATGCTGATCTCCCTGTGTATCCAGCAGGCATCTGATATCCAAGAACCATTTTGGATGCCGCGCCTTATCCTCAACACCACTGCAAACATGTGCAATTCTGTCCCTTCGGTGATCACATTCCATTTGGTATGTGTATTCAGGATTGCAGTCTGCACTTGCTAATGCCAACTTTTCAGTGTGTTTGGAATCAGTAGTGTGGTATATGACTATTGCTCCAATGCTAGATTCTATGAGAGTCAGTACAATCACTTGGGTGACCAATGCGGCATCCGTCCAGCGACTTAGTCTACCTGACGTCCAATGTACTAGTACTACCCAAATATATGAAACTTTTTGGAACTCTACCCTCTCTCTAATGTGCTCTATTTTCTATCAGTAGAGCTACTATGTCTTGTAGAAGCCTCTAAAATTTGGCAAGTTCCTGTAAGATATGCCTCGTTCTTACTCGACCAACTCACATGCAATAAATGTTACATTGCATGACTGTTAGGGCATGCTTTGTCCGGTGAAGGACTTACTAGGATACCCAAACTGCAGAGCGTAAACCTCTCAGAGACTTAGGAAAGCAGTGTGAAGTTGACTAGGCAGAAAACCTAAGAGAACTAGACTGAGTTCTCTAGGTGGGGTTTATATATCTACTGTACAGTAAGGCCTCATAGTCAACATGAGGCGTACATGAGGCATGATCAGTCATCCCCTTAGTAATGACATCATGCTATGTAATATGATATGACTAATGCTATCTAACCAAGATATGATAAAGGTCACGTGGCTTACATAAGCATAAGAAGCAAAAAGTAAAGTAAAAGTAAAAGTATATAGGGCAAGTGATCATTCCATAACAGTACCCCCCTTCTAGGTCTCGACTTCCAGGCGAGAATACATATTGTTTGTATTTATAACAGTAAAATTTTTGTAAGGTTTGAAAACCAAGTCCTTGAACACAGCCATGTTGATCCGTCGAGGTGCTGACAGATGTTTCGTGTAGAAGTCTTTGATTGCCTTTTTCGAGTTTTTACAGTTTTCTTCAGGTTCCCACGTATTATTCTCCTCTGTGTAACCTTTCCACTTGACCAAATACTCCAATCGACCATGGACTGAGCGTGCATCAATTATTGCTTCCACTTGGAAATCCTCTTCCCCCTCAATAGTGACTGGAGGAGCTGGCTCTGCCGCCTGTCCCTTCATTGGCCTGACATATGGTCTAAGCCATCTAACATTAATTTCTGGGTGTATCCGCATTGACTTTGGCAATTTTAATTTAACCACGTTTTCATTGATAACTTTCGTTATCTCATAGGGTCCAATTTGGTGTTCCGATAATTTAACCAAGGGGCGGTTGATGTTCAGGTTCTCCGTGCTAAGCCATACTTTATCACCGACTGCGTATTTAGGTGCCTGGGCACGTTTCTGATCTGCATATTGGGTCATATCGTCTCTGGCTTTGACCAAGGCTGCCTGAGCCTCTGCATGGATTTCCTTCATTTGCTCTGCGAATTCCACCACCGCCTCCACTTTTGTAGCCCTACATGGTTCAACTCCCATTCTTGGATTGTAACCCAGGTTAATCATAAAAGGTGACGCCTGCATTGCCGTTTGGATTTTGGAATTGTATGAGAATTCTGCAATCGCTAGCCATTCCTTCCAATCGTCCTGGCGTTGGGTAATAAATAGTCACAGATACTTTTTGACCTCCTGATTCATCTGTTCCGATTGTCCATCAGTTTCCGGATGGTAAGCCATGGATAATTTAGTGGTGATGCCCAGCATCTCATTTAATTCCTTCATGAAGGCCGCTGTGAACTGTGGCCCTGCATCAGAAATGATTGACTCAGGAAGGCCATGGAGCTTCCATACATTATCCCTATACAATTCCGCTAAGCTCCTGGCGCTCGTCTTATCAGTGCATGGCAAGAAGTGTGCTTGTTTGCTATGCCTGCAGACTACCGTAAGGATTGCATTGCATCCTCCTGATTCAGGTAGGCCTGTGATGAAGTCAGCCGAGATGTCCTTACAAGGGCGGTCAGAAATAGGTTAGGTTTCAGTTTGCCCGCCGGCGGTTCTGGATAAGATTTAAATCTTGCGCACTTGTCGCATCCAGCTACATAGGTGTCAGGGGAACACCCCAAATTCCCACGACCTTAATCCCATGAGGTCGTGGGAATACCGCGACCTCAACCATGTGAGGTTGTGGGCTTTGGAGAACACCACAAAATGCCGCGACCTCGGCTATGTCAGGTTGCGGGCTTTGGAGAACGCCCCAAAATGCCGCGACCTTGACAATGTGAGGTTGCGGGTTTTTATCGTTTGTCACACAGCTCCAAAACGCCGCGACCTCCTAGTTCCTAGGTTGCGGTAAAACGTGACATGATGTCAATGTGACTCCGCATCATTCCGTAACTGTACAGTATGTAAAAAGCCACCCACATGCACATCGCAGAAGGTTTCTCAGACTTGTTATCTTTGGATTCCCTTCTGCTAGGTGTGCTGCTATTTACATTAGTTCTTGTACAGTTGTTAATATATCTTTGGATTCCCTTCTGCTAGTGTGATCTGCTCCACAGCCGAAGTTGCCCTTACAGCATAACAAGTCTCCCGTAAGGCCTGACACGGTCCACAAGTCCAGCAAGCAGGACTGCTATCTGCACACCTAACTGCCCTGCCCCGTCCCATTTGCTGACTTGTCAACCAACTCCCGCCTTGAGATGTCTGGCCTTGAACTTCCTGATACATCACTGCCTCAGGGCTCACCCAATGTTACAACGTGCCTCGTCTACTTGGACCTTATCTCTTTTCCTCCCATGCCTGTTCCACATGCCCACTCTTTTCTCCCACACTTGCCTCATGGCCTATGCTTCATTTCCTTATTTAGACTTCTTTTCCCTTCTTATCTTGTACGCTTACTCATTCTCTTTTCTTATCGTCCAATCATCTTCTAGTCTTACTCAGCGCTCACTCATCCCTTACTCATTTGCGCTTACTACCAGATACATCGGATACATATATATACTGTAGGATAGACGGTCTAAGCTCCTCAGCTTGACCTAGGCAATCAAACCTCTTCTCTTGCTCTCTGAACTCGCCCTCTGAACTTAAGGACTCCCGACCTCCTTAAGTTCTACTTCTGAACTCGATCCCGGACCCAAACTGCCTTTGTTGTTAGACAGGCGCTGACTCGAACACCTTCGTCATTGGACAGGTGTACACATGTTGCTTGGACGACATCCAGCATACATAGAACGAACCCGATTAGACTTGAGCCCAGAGATAAGGCCTCGCCTTAACAGCAGCGTGCATTGCGCGGGCATATGATCATTTATCCCCAGAAACCGGAAGTGTTGGCTACAATTCTCCCTCCACCAGTGAAAGCGATTACCGAGCGTGTTTGTGTCGTGTTTGTGGGATCAGGCCCCCCGTCTCGAGACCGTCTGCTCAAGGTGGACCCTTTGGTTGTGCATGCTGATCGTGTTCGAGCAGCTTTGCTGTGGTTACCGAAGCATAATCCGTTGTACCGAGATATAACCATCAACCATGCTGTACTTAATGAGATTTGGGAGATGCCCCATTTACCATATCATATTGAACATATCGCTCCTAGTATTTTGGCTGGTTTTCTGCAGTCGCGGTATGACGGGGTAGGAAGTGAAGATGGTAACGTGTCTGTAGGTGATGGTGGGGGCAGTGGTGTGGACGCTCCTCAGCCGGTTCCTTTTTCCAATGTGGTCATTTCCGATTTGGAGGGTTATGCTAAGAGTCATGAGCTTAAGTCGGCCGCTGTGCACCACATTAAGGAACAGCGTTGAGGTTACATTCAGTTGCCACATGGTCCTCATCCCATCAGCGAGTTTGATAATCCCGAATTGTTTCCTATGATGTATCCGACACTGTATCCGTATGGTGTCGGTGGCGTGGAAGACCCCGCGTGGAAGGTGACGGTGTCTTTCAAGGCCCATGTCACGTATCTATTGTCCCTCCGTGATCGTCGCTTTCAGGAGCATTACACTTTTATGTTCATTGCCTTCAATATTTTGCAGCGTTGAAGTCTTTTTCTGGAGACTAGTTTGAAGGTTAAGCAGGTTAGCTTCGGTGCTGTCGCTGCCAAGTTTGCGTCTGTCAGTCTTGCTGCGGTTCATGCAGTGGCAGAGCGTGTCAAGAACAGCAACATGAAAACTGCTCACGATGCCGAGGAGAAGAGAGTTATTGAGCTTATGAAGCAGGTCAATGTGATAACGTCCAAGAGTCCAGGATCGAATTCCGCTAAATTGGCTATGCGTAATGAGGTGTGGGGTCTGATGACGCAGTTGGGGCTTCCTAGTTTTTATATCACTATTAATCTTGCTGATGTTCATAATCCTGTAGTGAAATTTCTTGCGGGTTCTGAGATCGATATTGATTGCATGGAAGGACGAGATATCCCAAAGTATGCTGAACAAATGCGCCTCGTCGCTCGGAATCCGGTTGTCGCGGCGAAGTTTTTCAAATATTTATACGAAGGCTTTCATTAAGACTATCCTACGCTATGACCCTAGTAGTGATATGTCCGAAGGAGGGATTCTTGGAGTGACTAAGGCTCATTATGGTTGTGTTGAGGCGCAGGGGCGAGGTTCGTTGCATTGTCATATGTTGGTGTGGCTTGAGGGCGCTATGAACCCCAATGAGATCAAGGAACGTGCTCTGCAAGAAGGTGAAGGTCCATTTTGCGAGCGTGGCGAGGAAATGTAGGACACTTTCTTGTAATTTGCTGTAGTTCCGGACACTTTCTTTTCTTGTGCATGTTTGTCCTGACCGATATATGCTGCCACTACTGTACTATACACCAGTCTCCTCAAAATGTATATACCACGACACTATCTTTTTAATGATACACAAGCTGATTTTGTTGTCGCCTCGAGTAGCAGGCTCTGCGGCTGCTAGGGCGCCCTACCATGCGAAGCGTATTATCACTTTACAGCCGTTTGCAATGAACTTGGCAGTTCCCGGAAATTTTTGATGTATTCCAAATATTTGGACTTGGCCAAATAAATGCGTCTTGTCCGCCACCATGTATCACAAGATTAGCCGCGACGTCAAAATCGTGTATCATCGTCCAAGTTAGAGTCATCAGATGAGAGCGACGAATGAGTAGAGTCAGATTCAACAGATGAGGTACGGCATAGGATAGCGCTGGAGACTATAGCATCTAGAACACTACGCCTGGCTTTCTTGGATGTGGGAGGGCCCATGGCAGCAAGACGATATGAAGACGATGATAGTGGTGACGACACATGCAACTCAAATTTGGCTAAGTCCAAATATTTGGAATACATCAAAAATTTCCGGGAACTGCCAAGTTTATTGCAAACGCGGTTGTAATGCAGCCATGTGTTTTTGTTTTCTTTTATAGCTTGCTTTCAGTGAAGAGTATCTGTCGACGAATTCACTCCTGGACGATACCAAGTTCCTTGGCAAAATGATATTCGGACTCGTGCCAGTTTCAGGGGGATGATCTGGTGGTTGCGTGGTGGAGGCGTTCACGCCCCGACATGACCTTTGACCCCGACAAGAGAACGACGACAAGGCGTGAAAATGCTTTCAAGTTCCTCAAACGTCAAAAAAGATGATAACATCCGACTCCATCCACGCATAGTTGCACAGATGTCAAAAATTATCTGGCAGGTACCTGCAATGGCCGAGGAGGGCTGGAAAGATCGCAAGAGAATGCACCAGTGTGGCAAGAATTTCAATGGGTAAGTAAATATCGGATATAATAACACAGCACATGGACCGAATCTAGAACGACCGCAGAGAAATCTGCGGTTTTGCAGTATTCTGTGCAGCGACAGATGTTGATCCTCCAACAGCGCGCCTAATCGATTGCTCCAGCAGCTCCCGCGTTGTGCTATCAAGCTTCGCTGCGGCGTCCTTGAACGCTGCTGGTGATGACGTTGCGTACGTGAGCAACTGAGAGATGGTTTGCGTCGAGACGGAGTTTGGCGACGTTTGAGAGCTGGACAGCAGGAGTGCGATAGTCGGCAGCAGAACACCCAGGAGACGGACACCTTTATAAACCATGTTATTAGCTATTAGATGAACTTGCATGGTCGACTTACGATGGGCTTCGGCTATGGCTGTGAAGAACGCAGAAAAGGCCTTCCAGACTTCGCCCACTGCCGCCACCTGAGCCTCCGCTATTGAACCTTCATGGACCAGCGGAGCCATTTTCGCGACATATTCGATCAACCCAGGAATGAGAAGCCGAGCGCAGTGATGAAGGACGGCGTTCCCAGTTGTTGACGCAACGATAAGCGTCTTCGCGCAATGGGCTGCAGTCAGAGACAACTACGACGTCGATTTGAGTAGCCGTGCCAGTAGATATTTATTTGGGACGCACCTCGCTCGATTCCAGAAGGTGCTGGGAGATAAGGAAGCAGCAATGCTCGACGACAGCTTGGGATACCTTGACCGAGGTTGGTATGACGGTCAAGACGAGGACCGCCGTCAAAAGGTTATTCTTGATTTTTTTGGAAGAGATCAGGCCTTGGCGACCACTGTCTTTTCATCAGCTTCTCCTCAAAGCGTAGTGCGAAGACCAACGCACCGCATTGCATCGACGTTGAGAAGGCATGACGAAAGAAGTCCATGGACGAGGCGTCCATAGACATCACGATTTTCCGAGCCAGCGCTTGGAGGTAGGTCAAGCATCAACTTCAGAGCGGGAAGTGTCGGCCCAACTAGGTCGATTTCGGACGATTCATCCTTCAGCAAATCTATCGACCGATGAGTACTTTGCTGGATCACAAACGCGAACCAACACTTACCGCTGTAAAGTAGAATTGCCACTGAGAGAACATCCTCTCGTTGAGATGAATTAATCGAGTTAGCTACTGCGTGGAAAGCAAAGAATGCAGAGGTGATCATATTTACGCGCTCGGAAACGTCTCCTTCTGGCGATAAATCAGTACACGACTGACCCGATAGAACTTGAATTCTCACGAATGGACTGATTGCGTGAAGCAGATGTTGAATTCCGCAATATGTGAGCACAGATTCTAAGGCAATGAGCTTTTGGTGAACTGAGGGAAAGTTCGTCTCCGGAACTACAGACTGTTAAGTAACGACGACGCTACGATGGACGTCGAAAACCCACCTAGACTGATGCTCCTGCGAAGACGCGAACGACGAGAGCATATCGATGAGATACACCTGAACGCTGGCCGGCTCAATCATTGCTATCCGATAGCATAGGCTGATGAATTCATCGAAGATTGTGGGCTCTTTGATGGCTTTTCCGGAATACTCGGGTCGCACTAGACATTTCAGGGCTTTCAAAGCAGAAACCACAAGGACCTGACGTTCCGATGAAGAAGACGTAGAATCGGCGGAAGACGTCACGAGCGCCTCGTAGACGAGACCAAAGACGACGTGGAAGAAAGCCGTTGGTTCGTCGCGCTTTGTGAGTGTCTGAGTCTTGATTTCCGTCGCGAATTCCTGTCCATCCATGGCCAAAAGAATATGTGAATCGCCGGCGTCCATGGCTGTAGCGACGGCTGAAAGAATGACGGGCCACGCTTTCGCGTAGTACTAGAGGGGAAATCGGATAAGCTCACAACAAGGAAGAATGGCTATTCATACCGGCAGCAGGACTTCTTTCCCGAGGCTTGAGTAGGACGAATCAAGGGCGACAGACGACGTGTCGTTGAGAAATTCCGAGTCTACCCTGATACTTGCGTAGTCTCGCAGGCCAGCTATCCAGAGAGAAGCAAGAGTTGACCGATGCGGTTTCACGACGTTTTCCAGGTATGACTGATGCGGCGTTGCCACCTGGAGTTGAGCCCACGCCGATAGAGTCGATATTCTCAACATCGCCGACGCGTTGGGACTGAGCTCCCCGGTTTCCCCAAGAGACAACATCCCCGAATCTATCACAAACTGGTCAGCACCTGAAGCATGACACCGACGAGAATATCAGACCTTTTGACTGCTCCAGCGCGGTGGTAAGCAGTTTTAGGATTCTACCCATCCGGTTGACGTCTTTCACCACTCCACAACCAACGAAAATCGCGCAAGCATGGACTGCAGAGGCCAAAATTTCTGGGGTCGAGTCAGATGAGAACGCTGGGGTGAGGGCGGCCGTAATGGGTGCCTGGTGCTGTTCAAGGAGTAGCGCGTCTGGGTATGCTGGATCCGGAATTTTGGCGAAAATCTGGGAGATTCATCAATCATCGAGCGCAGACAGGGAAAAGAAGGCAGACGTACCTCGATGACGTCGCGTAGGACAACGAGCCCCTCCAAGCGAATTTCCGTTACATACGCAGTGGACGCAGTAAACGCCATCTTGATGAGATCGGGTACCCGAGAGACTAGAAGACCTTTCGTCGGGATGCCCAATGTCCGTGCATACGAAGCGTCAAGGTGCTCCCTTCGACCGCTGCTGGCAACAATGGTACAGATGTGATGCAAACACTGCAGCGCGAAGAGCTGAGTTCTCCATCGTGATGTGGGGTGCGAACGTCCTCCGGTCGCGCCTTCCTCTCCCATGCCAAAGTTCAAAGACTGCCCCTCGTCATCTCGAAGACCTTGGCTGGCAGCATCCGCAACCTGTTGCGACGCAGTCGTGCGAGACATGATCCGTTGACACAGGTCTATCCATGCTGATGGGTTGTGGACGACCGTTTGCTCGAGCCAGCTTGATATCACGTTCCGGACGCCCTGTACGGAAGAATCGTCGTCCAACATGCCGAATAGATCTTCGACGAGCTGGTCGCCTCCTAGTTTCGACATGGACAATGCGTCCTTCTGGACGAGCTGGTAGAGAGCGTTGATGGAAGCAATTTTGAGGGGCCTCCGGGAGGATGAGAGATGGGATCTGAACTGGTTGACGAGGTCTGGAACGTTGACATGCTCGGGAGCGAACATGAGGAAGTGTTGGATACACTTGATGGCCTCGACGCATATGCCTTCGTCATCCTCGACGGAGAATTCGTGTACAAGGTTTAACACGAGAGTTCTTGTGCGAGGGGATTCCTGTATATCTGGCCCAAGAACAGCAATGACGGCGTCTATGATCTGGCAGACAACCGGGTACGCAGGGTTATCGCCGCTCAAGTTCGCGTTAAGCAATGTCCCACCCTCGCGCTCGTGCGACTCCATAAGGTACACCTTCAGAAGCATACCCAACGTACTCGACACGAAGGGTGCGTAGGCAAGACTGGCAGCATTGATGACGCGTGCGAGGGCATTGAGGGCCCAGAAGTGCACCACAGGATGAGGGTCGTTGCTGAGGGACATGAGGACGTTGACGGTGGTTTTGAGCAGGGGTCCGGCGGCCAAACCACCAACATGGCTGTAGATGGCGCCGAATGCAAGCGCACAACCAGCACGCCCGTGGGGATCCCGATTGCTCACGACCTGGTCCACTAGATCCTTAATCTGTCCTGTAAGGAATGTAGTACCGGAAAGACTCGCTAGACGGCCTATTGATTCGCTGCTGGCTGACCGGAGGACGACATCGCCGTCGACCAAGGCCTCATGTAGGAATGGGGAGAGGAGAGAGGAGACCTGCGCGTTCCCAAACGTTTCGCGCGATTGGCGAAAATGCGACGTCGTCGCGTGCCGAAGAGCAAGCAGGAGGCCAACAGTGGCATTGATGCGAACGGCGGCTTTGCGGCCCGAATTCTTCTCGAGTCTTGACGACCTGACGGCCTCCAAAAGCTGTGTTATAATGCGGGTAATAGATGCGAGGTCTTGAGGAGGAAGCAACCGCGCGAAAAGCTCGATCGCGGTGTCGACAACGGATGTGGCAGCTGGGGGAGGTTCGATTAACGTGTATTCCGCGTTCGAAATCTTGGCTTGGCACAGCGATAAAGGATCGTGTTCGCAGGCGCCCAGAACGGGCGTTCGGAGCTGGTTCGGGAAGTCAGCAGGGGCTTAACCAGTGAGGACGAAAGCACGTACAAGAGCGTCAATCGAGACCTCGACCGTATCACGATTGAGATAGTCTTGCCCTTCCTGGGCGGGATCGTCGCCAGGAGAGAGGCTTCCGGGGTCGACGATGTGGGTCGAGGTGACACCATAAGCGTACCCATCGATGGTCTGCCAGACCGAGGTGAACGTTCCAGAAGAGGATGCAATCGCTGCTTGCACAGATGAACCGGCATACCCGTCTGGGCTGGCAAAGAGCGAGACGACGGATTGGAGGAGAGTGACCTGTGTAGACTCCGTGATACTAGAGAATCCGAGGGCTGTGAAACACTGATATACGCGGCGGCGAAGGAGCGCCTCGCTCGCGCGCAAAGAAAGACCCTTGGTGGCTTCAGGTGGTATCTGGGCCTCGACAGGGTCTTCCACGTTCTGGGCGATAAAGTTGTTGGCGAAAAGCAGCGCATTGCTAAGCAGAGAAGCGATCCTGCGTCCGACGTCCAGCGTGACCAATGTCGAGGAGTTATGTTGAAGGAAGCACAGAATGGCCCTGAGTGCACTTTCTCGGACGTGAAGAAGGAATATCCATTCCGCTAATGAGCGTCCGATATTATTGGTAGAGTCTTTGCTCGTGGGCTTCGGAAGTGCATTGCGCCAGAGGACCAACAGCTGGGGCAGGTGAGGCCGCACAAAGTTGGGTCCGAGGGCCATGAGTGAGGCTATTGAGGTCCACGCGACTTCGACCTCAACCCCAGCAACCTTGAGATCGTGCTCCCCTGCTCGCTTGAGGAGCGAGATCGCCATATCGAGAACTTTAGCGCTGACGTCGTAGGAAACGTACAGTGGTCTTCCGGGGATGACGGATACAAGGGAGGCGAGACCGTATGCGTGCCCAAGCGCTCGTGCGTTGATATCGGACGGCGCGGCTGGGGAGACAATAGAGGTGATATCGCGCTGAAGCATCTCCGTGACAATAAGAATGGTTTTAGGGAGCCGCAGGGGGGTCGAGTAGCAGAAGCATCGGAGGGCCCACGAAGCGGTGATGCGGGTCGTGTGGCTTGGGTGGGCAAGAAGCGTAACGAGCGGTTCCGCCAAAGCATCCTGCTGAACGCCTCAGTAAAGCGCCTTGGGTTGATTGAGGGGAACACTGACCTGGACAGGTGGAGGAGCGTTTCCGAGTTGTTGTAGAAGCCCCGCGACCTCGCGGAGGACGATGACCAACACCGATGAGCTTGGAGCAATCTGCCCAGGCATCATCGCTGGCCAGCGCTTCAGATACGCGTTCGCCAGCTCCTGGATGGCGCTGATCTGGGCCTGCTCGCTCAACATGCGTACACCGATCAAGTCCCTCAGTAGAATGCCAACCAGCGAGCGGATGAGTAGGGTCTCGTATCGCGTGCCAGTATTCCGGGGGCTGTTCACGATCTCTGACATCAAATGACTGACAATGAGCGCAAAGTTGGCCTCGACAAAGCCCGGGCCCAGGCGCGTGAGCAGCGCCGCGTACAAGTCGAAAATGCCAATGCGCGTCTTGCGCGAGATGTTTGGCTTGTTGAAGTGGCTGGAAAGGTGGCCGAACATCTCGTTGGGAGTGAGCGTGGCTTTCGTGACTTCTGCGGCGGCGCTCGCAGCCGATGGCAGCCCCGCATCCGTATCCTCCTGCAGGTCCTTTTTCGCTTCGGGAACAACAACGGTCCGCTCGATCTGGGTAGATGCCAGCATATGCCCGACGAGCTGTGCAAGGGAATGACGCGTCGCCTGATCGGCGTTTTCCAGACCCTTCACGCAGAGGTTGACGATGGTATCGACGTCGTTCGCAGATGCGTGGTTACCGTCCGCTCCCGAGTAAATGGCAATGAGAACCTGAGATATGGTCAGCGCGAGCAATTACAGCGGAAATGATCACTCACACTTGCTGCTTCCCGCTGGACGGGGAGAGATTTATCCCCAAGTCCATTCCTCATCTGCTTCAATACATCCCTCAGCGCTGCGTCTGTCACGGCTCGTTTGGCGGTTGTCAGGGACTTTCTGAGGGCCACAAGCGCATGGTATCGTAGGAGGGGGGACTAGAAAATGTTCAGTGGATGAACATTCTGGAACCGGGGCACACACCTGTGAGCTCTTGCTGGTTCTCAATGTGATCGTGCAGATTTCGGCCATAAAAGACATGACCTGCTTCGGATTCAGTAGCAACTCAGGGCGTAACGTCCGAACGTACCTGAGAACCAAACGATGCCATGATATCACCGATACACGAGAATGCCGCGCTGTGCGATTGTCAGTAAAATTCAGCAGGACTCTTGTCACGTACATCTTGTTCGTTTCCTTGTCCGCAGCCTTAAAGTCCCCGACAATCTTCATGAACGCCTGCAGTGTGTCAAACAGCGTCCTCGTTTCTCCGCGGGTATACAGCGCGACCAGACATCGTCCTACGAGATTCCGCAGGGCACGTCCAGGGGGTGGGTACGGTTCCGGGGCTGTAACAATCTTCACCAAAGTACGCTCTATGTTGGCCTGTACGCCCTTCAATTGTTGCTGTCCTACTGAATCAGATCCTCGTCCCTCGAACCCTTGACTTGACAGCTACTCACCGGCGTAGCATCGGCCAGTTTCCTCTCCGTTGACGAAAGCCACTGGAAGACATAGATCTCTGAATTCTCCCCCGATACCTCACTCTGAATGGACTAAGGTCAGATAGCTCACTGAAACTGAGGCAAAAGATACATGCCTCCACAATGTCCTCGATCACAACAGGCTCGGTGCTCATTCTTACTGATTGCGCAGACCTGTTCTCTGCACCCAATCAATTCCCTGATAGCTTTGTGGGTCACAGCTGGTGCTGATAGTGGTCAGGAAACGAAATTCAGTTGGAAGGTCAAGAACATGAAGTAGAGGCAGAGCAGTAAGCCTGATTGATGGTAGACACGTGACGGATCAATCAATGCGCGACAGGGACTTGAACGCTACTCTTTTCTATTGTCTTCCGTTTCTCAATATGGGTTTGAAGTATATCTATATATTCGCTCCCGTATCGACCAAGCAGTGTTTCCTCTAGTCCCCATGCATCCATCACCGAAACTCGTCCTGTGAATCCGAGATTTCAGAAGGGTGCAGGGAGCGTGCCTTGTGATCGCCGTCCACTTCTGACCCCATCGACCAACGGGAGTGGGAAGACCACTCGTCGTTGGGACGCGTCTGGGATACAACCACCTCTTTTTTGATCACCATCGGACGGGAAGGGAGCGTCATGATGGATGAAAGAATCTCCTCGTCTGGGTCGTTCCTCACGATGCGACAGATAACCAGATTGAATGATACACCCTGTAAATTATTTCAAAGGCTGACAATCACCCAGAACAAACGGTGAACTTACAACGACTTGCACGACCTATCAATAGGCCAAGTCAGTTTTATTTTTGGCTCAACGACGATGTAGGTACATAAGAACTCACAGCGTGCATTACAACATCCTGAGCCTGCCCGGCCTTGATATGAAATCCCAGGAGCACGAAGAGAGATGCCGTGTAAGGGAGACCCGCATCAATAGTTACGCGGATTGCGCGTCCGATGCGATCGTTCTGACGATCCATCTTATAACGCGCGGACTCCTTTTGAACCGCCCAGAGGCGAAACACAATGAGGGACGATGTCAAGACGTTCTGAGCTAGCGCCACCACCACCACTCCTGTCAAGAGAGGTATAAGGGTGTGGCGATATCGAACGATAAATTGGGCCGAAACCAAGATGAGGAGGGATAGGCCACATGCTGGATGTGGCGTCAGAAACCTGCTGAGTGGGTGCTTTGGATACTTACCTGTTGCGGTAATTGATAACAGTATGGAGACCACAATGACCCTCCATGCTCTATTCCAGATCACGAAGCACCGATATATCTGTTCGTAGTCAGATCAGAATAGGGTCACTCGATGGGCATTGGGAGAGGTGGCGCACGAGGATACTGTCTCCAAGAGCCACCTGAGCAAGAAAGCAGCCAAATGCCGTGAGATTCCACCATTGGGAGATGCCACCAAATTGCTGGTCTGCGTTGAGATTTTTGTTCACAAAGAGAGCGATATTCAGGCAAAGCTCCACCACAACGTCCGTTGTGGTGATACATAGCATGACGCAGGCTGCTACTGCCAACAGCCAGTTTATTTCTGATCGCGATTTGACGCGCCCGTCCGCTACAACTAACGCCAGAACGCAGGCGCAGAAGCTGACAAGATTGATTCCTTCAGTCCGGAAGTGAGTCAACAGTCCAAGTATTGGGTTTCAGCCAGTATGACACGCACCATAGCCGAAACAAGCAAAAAACAAGCCCAGAAGGACTATTAGCGGAGAACCCTTAGGCATCTTGAGCTCTTAGAGGTCCGTTGAATCAGGACACATTGCGTGCTCGTGAGCGTCGTGAATGGAAAAGGGCGGTGGCGGATGTATATGAACCCTGGAATGGAATTCAATGGCCGCGGCTGACATGATCAACTTGTTGCTAATAATAGCTCCCACCGCACGCTCAATGCGCCGCATACATTAGAACTGGCCACCTTAAGCCTAGAAGTATATGCGTGTTCGAACCTTCATCAACCATTGAGTCTATGCTACAATGTATCGACCAGTACTAGTCGGACTGAATTGACTGGGAAGGGTGCAAGGAGTGTACATTGTTATCAAGATTCACTTCTTTTCCCGTCGACTGGGAAGGGGATCGTGAAGACCAGTCGTCTTTGGGGCGAGTGTGAAATTTAACAACCCTTTTTTTGATAATCGCTGGACGTGGAGGGAGTGTCATGATGGATGAAAGAATCTCCTCGTCTGGATCATCCCGCACTATGCGACAGATGACCAGATTGAATGATATACCCTGTAGATTACTTCAACTAATTAACAACAACCCACCACAAGCGGTTGACTCACAATGATTTGCACAATCTACCAACGGGCACAGTCAGTTTAATTGAATCCTCAACGTACTTACTTCGGTACTAAGAACTCACCGCGTGCATTACAACATCCTGAGCCTGCCCGTTCCTGAGATGAAATCCTAGGAGCACGAAGAGAGAAGCTGTGTAGGCAAGACCAGCATCAATGGAGATGCGGACTACGCGCCCGATGCGGTCGTTGGGACAGGTCATGTTATAACGCGTTGACTCTTTTTGGATTGCCGAGAGGCGAACAATGATGAGGAATGAGGTCAAGACGTTCGAAGCCAGCGCCATCACCATCAATGACGTCAAAAGAGGATTGATGCTGGGGAGATGTTGAAGGACAAATTTGGCCGAACCCAAAATGATGACGGATAGGCCACATCCTGTATGTGGCGTCAGAAATCGGCTGCCGGAAAACGGAAACGTTGGGTGCTTGCCGGCCGCAGCGAGCGATAGAAGTATGGAGGCCACGATGACGCTCCATGTTCTATTCCAGAGCACGAAGCACCGATATATCTATTAGTAGTCAGATCAGAATAGGGTCTCTCGATGGGCATTAGGAGAGGTGGCGCACGAGGATAGTGTCTCCAACAGCCACCTGAGCAACAAAGAAACCAAACACCGCCAGGCTCCACCACCTGATGCCACCAAATTGCTGGTCTGCCAGAAGATTTTTGTCTACAAAAAGCGCGACACTTTGGCAAAGCGTAACCACAACGTCCGCTGTGGCGAGCAATATCATGACGGCGGCTGATGCCGTCAACAGCGAATTAATTTCTGGTCGCGATTTGAGGCGCCCGTCCGCTACAACTAACGTCATGACGCAGGAGCTGAAGCTGACGAGATTGATTCCTTCATAATCAGTTGGTAGGGAAATCAGCTCAATCCGAATGGCGAGCTTACTACCCACATACCATAGCCGAAAGAAGCGAAGAATAAACCCAAAATCAGTATTAGCGGAGAACCCTTAGGCATCTTGAGCTAGGCGCGCTCAATCACGACATCGGGAAGGGGAAAGGGTAGACATACGAACTCAGACCGTGACTGAATTCAACCACCGCGGCTGCTTACTAATACTTCCCCATGCATGTTACTGTACGTTCCCTCACGCTCACCGACTTCAATTGGGCAGACTTCGGCGACAAGAATACGGAATTTACTAGATTTTGCTTGTAAGCTACTTCTCAACCATCGTCTTCAATAGTGCTCAAGGATTCTGGTGGTAAGACTAAGTGGGGTACGATGCGACGTGGCACAGTGTGAACTGAGAAGGTTGCCGTCCCACATCTACGCCCATGCGCCCACCACACTCCCCCGGGCACCGAATAGATATCTACATATAGCTCTTCCAGGTGCGTTTTGAACTCCGTCTTCTCTCGTTTGCTACTGACATCCCTGGGAAGCTCCCTCATCCGACGATAGGAAAGCCAAGATCTCAGCCAACCTTCTTCCTTCGTCACGCATCTCGGCCGAGGAACATCCTCATTCCACCACCGGGACCATGCGTACGGCATACGTTCTTCACGGCTCCAGACCCACGACACGGCCACACTACGGGACGGTCTCGACAGCTTGAGTGAGAGGATGTACGTAGGCTCGACAGTGAGGTTCATGTTAAACCCGAGGCGCCTTGTAGATGTTTTCTGATGTGTTGGTGGAAATTCGGGTATGTACTCGTCAGTCCCCGCACTCGGAGTCCTAGCCTGATACTTCGCCTTGACTTTAGGTATATGGTGCGCTGAACATACTGGATGTCCTCGATCACAACTGGCTCGGTGCTTATCCCCAGGCCTTTTCTCCGGACCTCTGTTGTTGGCTTCGGTTTCTTCTTGCTGGCAGGATGGCCTCACCACAAGCGAGATGAAAGTCTCGCGAGCAAGCCTTCAGTTGAGACGCGATGGAAGCTCTGAAACTTCAAAGTTCGCCGTATACATTTACTGGGCATCTTTCTTGGGATATCTATGATCTGATCCTTTATCAACCATGAATAGCACCCCTGCATCGACCCAAACTAGCCCTGTGAGTCCAAAGGGTGCAGGGAGCGCGCCTTGTGATCGTCCATTGACCAAGGGGAGCGTGAACACCACTCGTCGTTGGGACGAGCCTGGCATACGACGACCTCTTTTTTGATTACCATCGGACGGGAAGGAAGCGTCATGATGGATGAAAGAATCTCCTCATCTGGGTCGTTCCGCACGATGCGACAGATGACCAGATTGAATGATATGCCCTGCATATGCTTTTAATTGACAATCACCCAGACCAGACGGTTAACTCACGATAATCTGCACGATCTAAGTACCAATAGGCCAAATCAGTCTTATTTTCGGTTCAACGACGATGTAGGTACTAAGAACTCACAGCGTGCATTACAACATCCTGAGCCTGCCCGGCCTTGAGATGAAAGCCTAGGAGCACGAACATGGACGCCGTGTATGCAAGACCAGCATCAATGGTTATGCGGATTGCGCGCCCGATGCGGTCGTTCGGACATGTCATGTTATAACGCGTGGATTCTTTTTGGACCGCCGAGAGGCGAAAAACGATGAGGGATGAGGTTAAGACGTTCGAAGCCAGCGCCAGCACCACCACTGATCTCAAAATAGGTATAAGACTGTGGCGATGTTGAACGGCAAATTCGGCTGATGTTAAGATGATCATGCATAGACCACAGACTGAATGTGGCGTCAGAAATCGATTACCAATGAGCAGACTCTTTACTTGCCTGTCGCAGTGAGGGATAAAGCTATGGAGGCCACAACAGCCTTCCATGCACGATTCCAGATCACGAAGCACCGATATATCTGTTCAAATTCAGAATGAGGATCTTTCGATGAACATCAGGAGAGGTGGCGCACGAGGATACTGTCTCCAACAGCCACCTGAGCAACAAAGCAGCCAAACGCCGTCAGATTCCACCACCGGGATATGCCACCGAATTGCTGGTCTGCGTTGAGGTTTTTGTCCACAAAAAGCGCTACATTCAAGCAAAGCTCAACTATAACGTCTGCTGTGGCGATCGATATCATGACGCAGGCTGCTGCCGCCAACAGCAAGTTTATTTCTGATCGCGATTTGAGGTGCCCTTCAGCTACAGCTAACGTCATGACGCAGGAGCTGAAGCTGACTAGATTGATTCCTTCATGATGCATTGGTGGGAAGTCAGTGTTCCAAACTTCATACCGGAATTCAGCACACATACCATAACCGACAGAGGCGAAGAACAAGCCCAGAATGAGTATCAGCGGGGCACCTGTGGGCATCTTGAGCTTTGAGAGGTCTGTTCAACACATTGTATGGTCTTGAACGTGGGATTGGGAAATTATGGCGGATAAACTCCACATGTCTCAGCTACCGCAGCCGACAACTTGCAGCCAATTCGTATTATGTACAATCCCCCACCGTTGCCCATCCACTGTCCATCCATGACAATTCGGTTTGGTCTCCTCGAGCGAAGGCACCCATGAATGTCTTATGCACTGAATATCCTGCCAATGGGCTGTTTCTCCAGACGAACTATCGAGCAAAAGAAAACGACGTTTTTGTACTTGCACGATTCTGTACCCGCAAAAACTAACTATCGACGGATGCGGGAGTACTTTGCGACTGGCCGGACTCTCGACTCCTCCGCGTCTTCTCAATAGACACGGATTTATGAGAATCCGTGGATTCGTCTGGATGATCTTGTGATGCAACCTCTGTATTGATTATCAACGTCTGTGGTGCGCCGGTTGTCGAAGAAAGCGATGAAAGAAGCTCGGAGGTTCTTTGGCGCCGCACGGCACGGATGATGACCAAGTTGAATGTTATTCCCTGTGCGTCAGATTATTATGCATGAAGGAAGGGAATTGCAGCGGAGACGTACGATGATTTGAATAATCTGTCAGGGATAGGAAGCCGAGTCAGTCTGATGATGCTTTTAGGAGGTGAAGGAAACACACAGAGCGCATGAAGGGTAGTTGGCCTTGTCCATTATTAATGTGAACTCCCAGAAGAATGAAGAGAGACCCGGTGTAGATAAGACCGGCCTCAATAGTGACACGAATCGCCTGCCGTAGGGGGTCATCATTGTCACTCGCTTTATAGTGCACAGACTGCTTGTGGATTGTTCGGATGCGATAAACAATCAACGACGAAGTGAGAAAGTTCGCAGCGAGAGACACCGCAAGTACGACTGTCGTCAGAGCTTTAGCGAGCCTACGGTTGTTGCGCGACGTGAAGACGACAGCGGCTATACCACAAGCTGAATCGCAGAGTAATAAGTACGAGGCTTATATATGACCCAAGCTGGCCTGGATACTCACCTGATGCCGACACCGACAAAAAGATGGAAGCCACGATGACCTTCAGTTTTCTGTTCCACACGACGTAACATCGGTATATCTGTTCAAGAATTAGCGCCTAGACTCCATTACGGTAGGAAAAAGCGCACCAGGATCGCGTCCCCAACAGCCATCTGAGCGTAAAGCAAAGTGACCATCGTTACGGGCCACCATTTCTGAATGCCGCCGACATGAAAATCTGCTTTTAAGTTGCCCTGGACGAAGAGCGCAATGTTCTGGCAAAGATTGACCGCCATATCCGCTGAAGCGATCGTTATCATTGTGCAGGCTGCCACTGCCAGCGGAACCTTGATTTGATGACCCAATTGGAGGTGCCCATGAGCAAACGTCAGCGTAAGGATGCAGATAGCAAAGCTGATAATATTAATTCCTGGATTCGTCTAAAAGTTAGTGAAAGTCGGGGACTGGATATCGATGTTGCCACGTACCATAGCCGATAGAACCGAAGAACAAGTTCAGAATATAAGGCAAAGGGGCCATAGAGATCCCAACCTAGAAGGCGGATGAAAGACCGTGAGGGCGCCGTCGATGGCGGTGACTGGTCGTGGCGGAGGCGGAGGCAAATGTCTCATACGTCCAAATTTAGATCACCATTGAGACACCCAACGGCTGGCCTTATGCAGCAGTAGATAGGACACGAAATGCGTCGACGAGGACGTAAAATTAGAGGAGTAGTTTCCAACCAAACCAGGGTACAAGCTAAACAATGAACTGCCGCGCCGACCGCGCCGACTACTGTCATTTCGTAAGTATTACCACTACACCATCGCTGGCCTGTCCATCCATTACAACTCAGTTTGGTCTCCTTGGTCGGGGGCGGCGCCCGCCATGAATGTCGTATGCACTGAATGTCCTCCCTATATGCCATTGAGGAAAAGAAAAGGATATTTGAATGGTGTGGCATGATCAGTGGCGTATCTACTGTGTGCGTATGCCAGGGGGCTAACTATCGACGGAGGCGGGAGAATTTTGCGATTGGCCGGCTTGACTTCTCCGCGTATTCTCAGTAGCCACGGATTTATGAGGGCTCGGGGGATCGTCTGCATGATGTTGTGATGCTACCTTTGCATCGAGGATTAACGTCTGTGGTGCGCCGGTTGTCGAAGAAAGCGATGAAAGAAGCTCGGAGGTTCTTTGGCGCCGCACGGCACGGATGATGACCAAGTTGAATGTTATTCCCTGTGCGTTCAGATTATTACACATGAAAGAAGGAAATGGCAGCAGACATACGATGATTTGAACAATCTGTCGAGGATAGGAAGCCGAGTCAGTCTGATGATGATTTTAGGAGGCGAAGGAAACATACAGAGCACATGAAGGGTTGTTGGCCTTCTCCATTAGTAAGGTGAACTCCCAGAAGAACGAAGAGAGACCCGATGTAGATAAGACCGGCCTCAATAGTGACACGCATTGCCCGCCGGAGGGGGTCATTGTGGCTCATTTTATAGTGCACAGACTGCTTGTGGATTGTTCGGATGCGATAAACAATCAACGACGAAGTGAGAAAGTTCGAGGCTAGAGATACCGCAAGCACGCTCGTCGTCAGAGCTTTATCGGGCTTACGGATTCCGTGCGATGTGAAAACGACGGAGGCTATACCACAACCTGAATAAAACAGCACTGAGTACTGGGCTTATAACCCAAGGCTGACATGTATACTCACCTGATGCCGTCACCGACAAAACGGTAGAGGCCACGACTACCTTCAGTTTTCTGTTCCACACGACGTAGCATCGGTAAATCTATGCAAGAATCAATATCTAGTCTCCAGTATGGTAGGAAGAGCGCACCAGGATCGCGTCCCCAACAGCCATCTGAGCGTAAAGCAATGTGACCATCGTTACTGGCCACCATTGCTGAATGCTGCCGACCCGAAAATCTGCTTTCGTATTGCCCTGGACGAAGAGCGCAATGTTCTGGCAAAGATTGACTGCCATATCCGCTGAAGCGATCGTTATCATCGTACAGGCAGCCACTGTCATCGGAACCTTGATTTGATGACCCAATCTGCGGTGCCCATGAGTAAACGTCAGCGTAAGGATGCAGATAGCGAAGCTGATAATATTAATTCCTGGATTCGTCTGAAAGTTAGTGAAAGTCGGGGACTAGATATCGATGAAGTTGCCACGTACCATAGCCGATAGAACCGAAAAACAAGTCCAGAATAAAAGGCAAAGGGGCCATAGAGTTCCAAAGCTAGAAGGTGGATGAAAAACCGTGAGGGCGCCGTCGATGAGTAAAGGGTGAGTGGTGGTGGCGGAGGCGGAGGCAAATGTCTCATACGTCCAAATTTAGATCTTCATTGAGACACCCAACGGCTGGCCTTACAGTGGATAGAAGACGAAATGCGTCGATGAGGACGGAAAATGAGAAGAGTAGTTTCCAATCAAACCAGGATACAAGCTAAACAATGCCCCTTTCTGATGCAGTTCATTTCGAAGAGCAGATTAGGTTGATCATTAATATGACCGTTGAGCGAGGAACATGAAGATTTTCAGGTTCGTCGCCCTGCACGCCGACCCGCCTCTGAAGTAAAGACAGTTGGAAGTGTGACTGGCGTTATAGCAGACTACAAGATCTCGTGGCCAACGGAACACGGGAAAGCTAACCACCTTCCGACTTGGGATTTTGCCACGAGCCTGGGCTCCGGGGTTTTGGCCAATCTGCCAGGAAATTCGGAGAGTCTCGAGACACATCAGAAGGATCCCGGTCGACCAAATCCACCGTATTGACCGCCACTGATGGTTGTGGAAGTGTCGTGATAATGGTCGAGAGGGTGTCCGAGCGTTTCCGTGCGAGAAGGCTGATAACCATGTTGAACGTGATGCCCTGTGAAACATTTCAATAGGGGTCTTAGTATGATGAGAGGGAGAGATGTTACAATGATTTGTACAATCTATTCCCCGCGGAAGAAAATGGATCAGTAGATGCTCATGCTAGAGAAAGGATAGAAATGTACCGAACGATACGCAACATGTTGAGCCTCTCCGCCGGCGAGGTAGATTCCCAACAGCACGACCAGAGACGCGGTGTAGAGAAGACCTGCTTCTATAGTAACCCGAATTGCTCTCCATGAAGGGTCACCCTGAGAAGAGCTACTCGTTCTATAACGCGATGCTTCCTTCTGAATTGTCCAGATGCGAAAAACGATTAGCAATGAAGCCGTGGAGTTCGACGTCAGAGTCAGCACAAGCATGGTGGTGATGAGTGGTGTAGTTTTTTCTCCACGACTGTTAATGAGGAATGTAGTGGATGCGATGACGATGCTGGCTATGCCACAAGCTGCAGCAGAGCATAAGAAATCTACTTTCCGAATGATCAAAGACACGCACCCATTGCAGCCGTCGTCAATATGATAGGAAACAAGATGAACTTCCATTTTCGGTTCCACACAATAAAACACCGGTACATCTGTGAAGGAATTAGTAATCTCACAGCGTTGAGAAGGTTGCAACGCACAAGAATAGTATCCCCTATTGCCACTTGAGCGACAAAGAAACCAAACAGAGCTACAGTCCACCATTGAGAGCAGCCGCCAATCCGCGGGTCCGCCTGAAGGTTTTTGTGAACGAACAACTCGACGTTCTGACAGATCTCAACCACGACATCACATGTCGCAACTGTTATCATCGCGCAGGCCGCCACCACCATAGGGAAGTTGATCTTATGGATCGGTTTGAGGTCCCCATTGGCGTACAGGAGTGCGATGATGCATGCGAAGAATGTGATTAGGTTGATTCCTAGAACATGACGGCCGATGAGACCAAGCCATCCGCATTTTACCCGCACATACCATAACCAAAGGAACCAAAGAACAGGCCCAGAAGGATTGGCAGAGGAGCCATAAGGAGAGGAAAATACACCTCAGACACCCGCAGTGCATCGTACAAAAATGTCTCAAATTCTTGATTCAGTCGTCATCATGATCGGCGCCGTCTTCGAAAGGGAAAAGTAGAATTAGCACCCCCTCGGGCGAGGTATCCGGCGATGTGGCGCACAGGTTTGAGCAACAGAAGAGCAGGAGGAACAAAGGATGAAGGCAAATTGCGTGAACTTCGAATTCAAGTGGCCACTTTTGACAAGGGTCCGGGCGAAATTTCGGGTCTGATAAGATAAGATCTACCAAAACGAACTTGTACTTATTTGCAACGGCGGAAGACTTTGTAAAATTCGGGACACCCACTCAAAAAGATGGTTCTCTAAGCTCTTGACATGGGAGCAATGACACGTATGTAAAAAGTTGAACCGCAACAGACCGCAACGCCACATCTCCATTCTTCCCTCCTGGCCTCGTCAGGAATTGTATTTCGTCTTCTCAGTTCGTTTTTTCTTTACTTCGCGCAGATCTAAATGGGTGTCCTCAACCAAAAGGGCTGTTCCTAAAACGTTGACTACTCGTACAATGTCCGCCGAGTCGGCCTCGGCACGATGACGGCCAAGGATAGGTGAGACATGGAGCATGGCGAAGACGCATCAGTCAAGCTTCAAGTGTCAAGAGATTTGTATAGCATAAAGAGTATACCAAATTTCAATCCTTGGACCTCAGAGATGACCTCGTATTCGCTCAGGCTATCCAGCGTTATAACATTGTTTTTGGAGTCACTTGCATATAGTACGTCGTCGGTTCAGTTCTTCAGCAGGCTCTGTTTGACTCCATTGATACCAGGAATGAATATCATCTCTTTTTTCGCCTGCCTCACCTCTTTGGATGCTGGGTGGCAGGCTGCGGTCGAAAAGCAACATCCATTATATTATGTTGGTCGCTGCCCTTGCACTGTTCACGGTTTCTACGTTCGACGCGATCGTGACTCTCCATTTCAACGTTTTTCTTTTTGTCAAGCGGGATCCACAGACGAACACCGAAACCGAAGGGATTCATCAGTGGTGGAACGTCGCATCCTTCCTCTGTTTTATCATTCAGACTTTTTTTGGAGACGTAATCCTGGTGAGCTCTCCGTTTAACAGTCAACACACCCGCTATATTCGCCGCAGATCTATCGATGCTTCGTCGTGTGGAATAGACGACCGCAGATCATCATCTTTCCAGTTATCACATCAACAGTTGGCACAAGTGAGTGTCGGTTTTCCTCGCGCTCTTCGCCACATATTGACCGTCGCCTACAGCATGTGGCGTCACTGCAGCCATTATTGGTACAACTTCTTCCCAAAACCAGCGCTCGAACAACGGGATACCTTTGACCCCTCTCATCGTCTCCCTCATCGCGTTAACGATGACCACAAATTTCGTCACTTCCTCGCTCATCGTGTCTCGAATATGGAATGTCAAGAGGGATATATCCCGTTACAGGTCCACAGGATACTCGGGCCGCCAAGACCCCTTGTCAAGGGCTATCCTGGTAACGGTTGAAGCAGGGCTCATCTATTCCGCATCCGTCATCGCCCTACCTGGTGCATCACACCTCTCAAATTCCCGTTTCACGCATAGTGAGTTTGTCAGTTTCATCAAGTGCCCAGAGCCCGATTCCAACGCGTTTACGCAGATAGTTCAAATAATTGTAAGTCTGGTCTGAGTCACGATCCTTCTATGTCAATACGCTGACGGGATAAATTAACACGACAGGGAATCACGTTCAACCTCGTAATCAATGCAAGCGAACGCTCATACGAAAGACCCCGCCACTCCTCCACAGATAAGAGGACGACCCGTTCTTTGGATTCGAGGGTGGTCATCAACAAGGAGGCCATTCAAATTGTATCGCGCGATCCTCCAGAGGATTCATTTAGTGGTCCAAGCGTCGGCAAGATATACGAACTTGAAAGCCGTTCGTCGCGGTCACGGCAGTGATAAGTGGCGGGGATTAGACCATAAGATAATAATTCTAGCTAGCCGCTCTCCGCAGGTAATACAGTGTGCGGGGGCGGGGAAAGAATATACTGTACATTAGACATACTAATTATAATCGAAGAGATTGCGAACAAATCGGACTGGCTCTCGGCAGATTTCAGATTCGATCAATGATGTCAGTGTTTCCACCCTCCTTTTGAAGTTTGAACTGGTAGATGAACGACCCAGGGCTAGACGAACCGATCCAGGATGGCTTCCAAAACATTATTCGTACTCTCGGAGATCAGATATCTTCCGCCGATTCCCAGAAATCACTAGGTCTAAGGGCTAAATTTCGTCGTGAATTGAAAGCTGAGGAGGATGCTGAAGAAGCAGGACTCGACCGGCCAAAGTATGTTCTTAACCTCCATCCGAGGCTATATTTCCTTACATGCATACCATGACAGACTATGGTGGTTCACCTCGACAGCCTTTCCTTTGATTGCTGGAACCTTTGGACCACTGGCTAACCTATTTTCAGTCTGTGCGCTGATACAGACGTGGTGCATCACCATTCCTCCTGGGAAGACTGAGGCAAATGCGATACGTGTTACCGATCCACATTGGTATGGCCTTGAATTTGAGTACGACATCCATAAACTTACGCTTATGCATAGGTTGATTGCATTAAATTCGATATCCCTTGCTTTAGCCCTCGTTGCGCCGCAATACTGGTCATCGTTCCACTGGGAATGTCTCGTCATCTGATCATACAACCAAGGTCCACACACGCCTTCTCCCAATCATATTACTACGCGCTTCTATCCGCTGCCATTTACGCCGTCGTTTCGTGTCTGCTGGTCTTCAATGTTCTGGGAGCTTGCCTCTTCAAGGCTTATTCCCCGTCGTTCAAGACCTTGACCATCCCCCAACGGACACTCATGCTTCAAAACATTTTCTACATCCTATACCTCGCAC
Organism: Asterophora parasitica; assembly: GCA_018282005.1. Lineage (NCBI taxonomy): Eukaryota > Fungi > Basidiomycota > Agaricomycetes > Agaricales > Lyophyllaceae > Asterophora > Asterophora parasitica. The sequence continues at coordinate 32,943 of JABCKV010000103.1, forward strand.
TGGGATCTGGCATATCCTCCGGCGCCGAGGGATGGCAATATCTTGACCGCCTTTACTTGAGGACTACAAGCTTCTAACCATCGGCCTGGGGACGACTTTCCGCTCAGAACTACTGTGGCGCGGGCACTTCTCATTCCATATGCAGTGTGTGGCATCACCATGATTGGCCTGATCATTGAAAGCGTACGCCGACTCGTCCTCGAGCGAGCCAAGATCAAAGTGATTCGGAGAAACCTCGTGAAACAGCGACAGAAGCACGTCGAAAGTATGCTGAGCCCCAGCGCAGAATGGCGAAAGGAAGAATTCGAGTCGATGCGCAGGATCAAGCGGAATGCAGAGTCGACCCAACAGTACACCGCGGTCGGAACCTCATTCTTAGTCTTTCTGGTGGTGTGGCTCATCGGTGCCCTTGCCAGAAAAGGTAAGATTCACATTTTCCGAAACCTCAAGTAGATTAGATTACTTACCATACACGATGTAGAAACCGCAGAATTTGACATATTTCGAGGCGCTCTATTTCGCGTACACTTCGCTGCTTACGATCGGCTATGCAGATTTTTATCCCAAGTCAAACTCCGGGAAGTCCTTTTTCGTGGTGTGGTCGCTGATCGCGGTGCCGACAGTCACTGTCCTTATCTCAAACATGGGAAACATTGTAGTAGGGTGGCTGAAGAACGCGACGCTTGGGTTGGGCGAACGCACAATACTGGCAGAACGACAAAGGCTTGAGCCCAAGGAGCAGGAAAAGGAGAGGCATAGGCCGTCTCGTGGTGGAGAGCACAACAGCGACTCGATCAGAGAACTTGGAGGCGACGTGCAGCAGCTTGGTTAGACTGTAGAAAAAGGAGAGCAAGGGCGAGGACGTGAGGACAGCCTAGCCGCCAAGGTGGCTCGAGAGATCAGCAGTGTCTCGAAAGACGTCGGACAAAAGCCGCCCAAGAAGTATGAGTGGGTGCAATGGGAAAGGTGGCTCATTCTTTTGGGCAAAACAGAGAGCAAAAAAAAGTCTGAAGGATCCGATGCGGCGGGATCATCAGGCAGTGGAAATGGGAAACATGGCTGGGTGACAATGGACCGTTGTTCAGCCAAGTTACTGAAACAGAGTGGGTCCTTAAGCTGTGTCTACGATTGGAACAGGTTTTGGAGAGGGAGTTGGACGAAGCGCGATGTAAGCCGGGCGTCGGTGGGCAATGACACGAATTGGATACTTACGAAAGTCAGAGGACAAGGGAGAACGGTATCCGAAACTCCGACACTCCGTTCAGTCCGGATCCAAATGACTCTTGAGTGGATTCGAACATGCAGTCCTTCGTCTTGATCACTGGCTTTGCACCTCGGCCTTCCTCGAACCCCACTGGGAGAGACTGGGACGTCGGCTGACATACCTCCAAAAGTTGGAGACACTATTGGCCGTCTCTCAATTTTTTCGCCGGGAAGCTTCGACTTTGACCTGGCCCTCAGTCAGTGGCCCTCATGCATTGATCTTCGCGGGCACGGAGCCTACTGACATGCATGTACATGCCGAGAATGGCATAAAGCCAGGAATTACCTCTTCATGTCGCGGTTTTCTCTGTGGGGTTTCGGCAGCGGCAATGTAGTGCTAGTGAAAGCCTAGATCAGACTCACTCACAACACCATCGAGACTCGGATGCGACCGTCGCTGTAGACTCGTCCACCTTGTGTACAATCCATTGGACGGGTAGCTCTGTTTCGATGTGGCTCACGCGCTGCGGAGAACAATGATCCCCAAAAGTTGGAGCAATGTCCGCATCTCATGACATGTTTCCACATGAGCCTGTAACCTGGTGATGCGCTGGAGTCGACGGTTTGATAGGAATATCTATTATCATTCGACTTGATATTCAAAACCGTAGGACTCGTCGCTGAAACGGTCATGGGCACTCGGAAATCTGTCACCGGCGGCACGAGGTACCACTGTTTCACGCATCCCCTATCCTTTCGATACCTTTCTGGATTGCAGAAGCACCATTCATTTCAACATACTGGTTAGCTCCACCTCATATGACTTCCGAAAGAACACAAGTCGTCGCGCATACCTGAGAAACTTTGGGCTTTGTCCATAAAGGGTTCCATCACGAGACACTCGTCTCGAATCCTTAAATACCACAGGCAGACGTGTCCACCCCTCAAAGTCTATTCAGGATCTACAGTATACGCAATGAAGCTCTCCGCTCTCGCCGGTTCTCTCGCCCTTATTTCTGGTGCTGCTGCTCGAACCTTTACGGTATGTCATTTTCGAGGACGACTCTCTGCCGCACACTGACCATAGAACCATGAAAGGTTTACAATGCTTGCCCGTTCACTATCTGGTAAGTTTTTCGCGCTCTTATCGTTAGACAACGCTGACCGTCGGATGTTCACTGTAGGCCGGCAGTGAGCTTAAAAATGATTAGTCCTCTAGCCTCCTTTTCACTGACCCGCACTAGCTTTTCACTGACCTCAACGTCGCAAAAAACGTACCAAACTACCCCACCGGGTGTGTATTTCCCTTACCGTTAACATCAACTTCACACTTATCCTTCTCATTAGCTGGGAGGCAAAGGCATACACCAAGGTATCCTTCACCGTCCCCGACAACTGGAAAGCTGGAAGAATTTGGGTACGTTTCATCTTCAACTGTTTAGTGGGCCCGAGTCGTTGACGCGATTTGTCCCAAAGGGTCGTCGTAACTGCAACTTTGCCACCAATCCTGGTCCCAACTCGTGCTTGACTGGTGGGTGTAATGGCGGACTTCTTTGTGACGCTAGGTCCGGAACTGTGAGTCAAGACCAGGAGATAGACATTTACTTGCATTCAGTGCTCATGGTGTCATCTCCTTGTAGGGTGTTCCCCCTGCCACGGTCGCGGAATTCACTCTGGAAGGTGGTGGAAACGCAGATTGGTACGATGGTAAGTTACGCCACCACTCCAAGCCACGCCCCAAACTGATCATACTAGTTTCGTTGGTTGACGGCTACAACCTTCCGGTGAGGATTACAAACAACAAGAACTGCCCCATTGCAGATTGCCCGGTGGATCTGGGACCAAACTGTAAATTGTTTCCTCACTTCAAACTTTCCCTTCACATCACTTACTCGCCCTCCCTCAGGCCCTGCTCCTCTCAAAGGCCCTTATGATTCTACGGGTTTCCCCGTTGGCTGTAAGAGTGCATGCTTCGCCAACCTCGACGGAAATCAAGGTCTGTGTTCTACCCTACTACCACTGCGACCATATTCTCACACATATATATTCTTATTCAGGTAACTCGGGCAATTGCTGCTCCGGTAGCCACAACACTCCCGCCACCTGCCCTCCCTCCGGTACGAATTCATGTCATGATCCGATGATTATATTCGTGTCACTGATGCATTTCGTCGTCCTTCATAGGTGTCCAGTACTACAGCTACTTCAAGAACAACTGCCCGAGGTCCTATGCATACGCCTACGACGAGTCCAGCGGCACAGCATTGTGGACATGTGACTCGAAACTCAAGGCAGACTACACCGTCACCTTCTGCCCTTGATTTGACTTGGAGGCGCGACGCACGGGGAATGGTACGGGCGAGTAAATGACAAGTGTTTGTTTCACTATACACGGCATTCGATGAGACCAACCGCTATCTGGGATTGCAAAAAGTCGATAGACTTCGTCTTGGAACTGACGAACATCGCATCGCATGTGGCGCCAGCTCTTGGGTGAGCAGCTCCGACTGGGAAAACGCCCTGAGGTCCACAGAAACCAGACCTTCGGTTAAAACTGGCAGGTTGAATTTTCGATGAGTGTAGCCCCCAAATCGGAGATGCTTTCGAGATCCACTAGACAAAGCGGTCCAAATCGCCGACACGGTAACCAGAGCGCCAGATGAACTTCACACTGATCAAACCACCCCGACATACCCGAAATCGGCCGCCGAGTTGTGATTAGATGCCCAAAGAGCTGACGAGAGCGCCTTGACTCTTGAGCACGCCTACTTACAAGTGTTCATATCTGCCTTAACAACTGGCATCTGGTAAACATTTGATCGGGAACTCTCCCCACCGCGTTTGAATTAACTGAAGCGCCTAAGACCGCGGCTCTCGGTGGCTACCCCATCTAGCAGGGAGCATTACATAGATCCTCTGAATATTGGATTCCTCGCTTCCAGTGAGTTCTGTGGCACAGCAAGTTTGAGCAGCACGGACCTTTCATGAAGCTGACTGATTGATCTCTTCAACGTCAACCCATCAAGCAGTAGGCTGAAATCGAATCTCCATTATATGCGAATGGGTACGTACTGTGGTGAGTACTATTTGTATGGTATGCAAGTATAGCGACGACGGCCTTTCCTTGTCTCCCAAGGCGGCCCTGATATACGCCCGGGCCTTGAGACCGGTAAATAAACGTCCAATGGCAAGCGTGCGTATAATGTTCCCAATAAATAAAGCGACAATGTCCAAGAGCGAGAGGGTAAAGGAATGTGAGGTGTGGTGGTACGTATAAAGACACAGAGGATAAGTACATGGCGTACAATGGCAAAAATTTGCGAGGCCACACTGGCCCACGGATCGGGGGATATAGGATATAGGGTTTTGCGCCCGAGGTCTGACGTCATTTGCCATGAGTGCCATGATGATCACGAACAATCACGACACACACCATAAATTTTAATTTTTGGGGCTCACGATGTGAAGCGTCTGGCCGCTGGGGGACGGCGCCAATCCATTTCCCACTCCCGTAGTGCGGTCACGAAACCCGAGTTAGGCTTTACGCAGGCGCGATTCCGTTTACATAGAGCGAAAGCGCTGTCGTAGGACATGCCGTGATTTCGAATGAGATACGCAATGACGATTGCGGGGCTACGCGAGATACCCTGTTGAATTCGAAAAACACAAAAAATTCAATCAGAAAAAGATGGAGTGCAGTGCAATGAGTGAACTGACCTGCTGACAGTGGACAAGAACATTCTTCCCGCTCCTAAGCGCGCGGTCGATGTGGTTGCACGCGTCCTCGAGATGTGGCTTGAGGTCCACGGTATGTTGGTCAAGGATCGGGATGCGGTAGCAGTTGAAGCCATCTTTTTCGGACAGTGGTAGCCATGGCGCGTCGAGGACCTGGACGAGGTGCGTGATGCGGTGTTCAATGAGCATGTCCTTTTCCTGGACGGCAGCCAACGATCCGAGGTAGAGAGTGCCCGTGAGGCTGCCCTGAGGCGCGAGAATTTGGTGCATCGGCGTGCATATCGCCTGCATGACCTCGGGGGGCATATTGTCGAACCTAATCATGATGGAAGGAAGGAAGGAAAGGGATGTGCAGGAAGTCGTGGAACAAGGCCCGTTGACCGTCCGCCGTTTAAATAGGGAAGAGCTATAGGGGATCCTGTAAATCTAATCCACGGCGCGGAGTTGGCGCTTCTGCTTACCGAAAATTCTTAAAGGAATATCTCCTGCATGAGTACCTTTTCCCCGCCGACTCTTTCTGCACACTGAAAGAGGAGAGATGGATCCAAGGATGTGCTTAGTGAACCGTGACAAAATCAGATTGTCCAAGTCAGGTACATCAGTTACAGGGGTCGAACGTGGGGCCTAGATCAACGGTCCAATTTCCACATCATTTCTCCACTCTGGCACCACAATGTTCAGCCACTCTAAATAACGCGTATACTGTTCAACTTCAACACCCAACGTCTGACTGTCACACGAAAAATAGCATCGTATGAAGTCCATCTAGCGAGGGTGCTTCCTATCCGCTTGGACCAAGGGAGAGCGATGTTGTCTCTTGGAATTCACACTGTAGGCAGGGATAGGCAGGGATGCCGGGTTCAGAATTCGAATAAGAGTGCTATAAGAAATTTACCTACTCCGTGAAATTAAGTGGCTATTTAGATCTTCTCATGTTTCGTGGGTTTTTGACAGTTCGACGTTCGACAGACTCTCGCCTCCAACGCCTCAGCCTGTCCTCATTCCGTCTTTTCTCGCACCTTCTCTGCATCCCTTCGACGTTTAATCTTACGGTACCCGAGCTAAACCGAGATACGTCGTTCAATCGCCACCATGTCGTTTCGGAAGTTCTTGTACTCCTTTTTTTCGTGCCCGCTAAGACTCGAGTTATTGCAGCAGTTATCAAACTAAGACTATGTAACGCTGTACGAAAAGGCCAACCTACTTAGGAGCAGACTCACGACGGAGATTATTTTCTCTTGAGCTATGTACTGGCCTAATCCGGTGCCTGTCGGTTTTGCAACCCTCGTCACTTTCCCCTGGCCTTCCCAATCCCGCACGACCTGACATGCATAAACGGGCTCTCTGACGTTTGACGGAGGGGATGTCCGAATCCTTCGCTGATTGTCGAACGACGCATTCATCTGTTCCGGCTTGGACCACTAGTATCGTACGATCTCCTCGAACACCCAATCCTAGAACAATGGAGAGCGAATGCCCGGGCGCCTTGTTCTCTTGTTCTGCAATTGTTTGCTCCGACACCATGGCGCGCGTCGACGCAATGGAAGCAATTACAAGTGACTTTAACCTTCTCTGATATGGACGACTCCGAATGACTCTGAGTGCTCGCATCATGATGTTCAGCGGTGACACACCTGCCACCCATCCTATTCCCAGTCCTTGATCACGAATGCGTGCGCGATGCCAGTGATCACTGATATCTTCGCGAACGACCGAACTCTAAAGCCAGCTTGACTGCCTATCTCCCCAGATCATGATCGACTTCGTCACCACAAGGAGCGCTCGCTCTCACACCATGAAAAGGAATACAGTACCTCGTGGCCACACCCGTCCTCCGACACCCTTCCGCCCCGCGCCACTGGGTGAAAAATTTTCACACACATCAGAATCTCAATTATCAGTCAGAACGAGCCGGCCGTATTCTCTCCGATCTCGGATGTTTTGCCTTGGCGTAATATGCTTATGTCGAACGCAGGTGGTAGGTTTCCCCGGAATGGTATCCCTGCAGCCAATAGGAATCGCGGGGAAGTGGATCTGTTGTATAATATTTGGGGCGCCTACATGGGTCCATATGATTACGCAAATGATATTTGAGGGTGAGGCGCACCACGCGGAGCCAGTTCTCGATTTTCCATAGGCTTAGGTTCTGAGTTAGATATGAACGCCGAAAAAGGTCTTCAAGCACCTCTATGTACATGTATAATTCTTCGTCTGTGTGTGCTCAGTGACTCCGATCAGGCCCTAGTCAGGCCCCAGTGGTTCATCTGGGGTTTTGGTAGGGGGGCTGGTAACTGGTATCTAATCTAATCTATGCTGTCAATCACAAAAAATTTGAAGCTGCGCTTGCCAAGTGCTTGACTCGCCGCTTCATCTGAACTACATATGTGAATGACAACCTAGGCGTCTTCTTTCAATGCGTAAATCTGCGCCACTCAAATCTCCGAAGGCTCAACTTGCTTCAAGTTCTCTATTCATTGAGGCGGAATACCTTCGGCCATGGTCTGAGATGTCGAGAGTGCGCGATGTCATCTTGACGCCACCACGGCTATTAGAAATCGTCCACCAACATCTAGTGTCTATGATCATCTTCTACTATGACTCTCACCTTCTCGTCCACTGTGAAGCTTTCATCCGGTAAGGTTTCCTTAGGTCTACGTACGCTCAGAGGCTCAACGTATTTCACTTCTTTGCAGGCCACGAATTACCCGTGCTCGGACTAGGCGTGTACCGGAACGATGACTGCGCCCCTGCTTGCGAGGCGGCTCTAAAAGCCGGATACAGGTAAAGTCGTGAATGGTTTTTTATTTTTCTACTAATGACCAACTCGGCTTCATCAGGCATATCGACACAGCTCAGATGTATGAAAACGAGGAGCTGGTCGGTGCCGCCGTCAAGGCAAGCGGTATTCCTCGAGAGTCTGTCTTCATCAGTAAGCTCATGAGACATGGCGTTCAGTTTCATCGTTTGACTCCGTCGTCCAGCATCCAAAGTCGTTGACGTTGGAAGCAAGACCGCTCGTTCCATCCAGGAGTCCCTCAAGAAGCTTGACCTTGGTTAATTTCTGTATCGTCTCGATCACCGTCCTCAGTGCTGAACGAGCTGCAGGTTATATCGACCTGTATCTGATCCATAGCGCTCATGGAGGCAAGGATGTCCGTTTGCAGACCTACAAGACCCTGCTCGAGCATGCTGGCCCCAACAAACCTCTCCGCAGCGTTGGGGTTTCAAACTAGTACGTCTCATCTGAAACCCAGCGCAAATCACATCATGATTTCCCACCTACTACAGCTCCGTCAAACATCTCGAGGAAATCCGGGAGGCAGGGCTGCCCGCACCTGCTGTCAATCAGATAGAGGTGCGTTATGTTCAAACGATGCTATCCTGAAACTGAACATGTGTTGTTCATCATTCAGCTTCATCCTTTCTGCCAGCAGCTGCCCATCGTCGAGTACTGCCAGAGGCACGGTATCGTCATCGAGGCGTACTGCCCTCTTGTCCGCGGCGAGTTCAGCAACCCAACTCTCCAGGGATTGTCCCAGGAGGTTCGGAATTACTTTCCTGTTACGGGTCCCCTTCGTTGACTTTATGACACCCAAAACAGTACAACAAAGACGTCGCCCAGATCCTCATCCGCTGGTCTATGCAGCGAGGGTGAGTCCTAGTTACTCTCCCACTCCAATGAATCCACTATTTATACACTTGACAGATTTGTGCCGCTCCCCAAGTCCTCGAACCCCGCGCGGGTCAAATCGAACGCTCACGTTTTCGATTTCGAGCTCTCAGATGCAGCTGTGGCTAAGATCAACGCCTTGGACCGCGGGAACGGTGGGGCTATCAGCTGGAACCCCGTCAACATTGATTAGATTGTTGACTGTTCGAAGTGTTCGGGCCAAGATGCGCCCCAAAACTTCTTGCTCAAATCAGTTTCACTTGCAAAATTAATGAAATTCGCCAACAAATATGTGCGTATGTGTGTAAGTAGTCCTGAATCATGACTATATCCCAAGTGTTCAAAAAAATGTTTTTTACGAATTGGAGGCCTGACCGTGCCCGAGCCTGAGGGGCGCGCAAGAGAAGTGTGGCCCGTGAGAGAAAATAGAAGGGGGTCGATGAAGGGAAAACAGAAGATAATAAGTAGAAGGTATTGGTGCATTCGGTTGGTCGGTGCTGTCTCATGGGGAGGGTCCAGGTGCAGGTGTCACGAATGGGGAGTTGGTGGGGTATGAATGAAGAAGGAAGATGGAGGGGGGAGGAAGGGCGCATTGTGTTGTGTCGTCGAGCACGGGGAGCAGCATTCGGGCGGCGGGTCTCCGGGACAAACAAGATGTGTCAAGGAATGTGAGACGAGTGTAGCGCACTGTAACTCGAGTTGGAAAGACGGAGATACGGCCGGAGAGCAAGAAAGTTGAGGCGGGGGTAAGTAATGGAAGGCAAACAGGAAACACCGGGGAGTGAAGGTCTCCGCGGGAATATAAAAAGTCGAACCGAGGAGGGAAAAGATGATGCGCGACGATCAAGATGTAGGTGGGAATGGAATGGAATGAGCAGGGGGAACCAATGCAATTTACAAGCCGGTAGCAGGCGGGACCAAATGAAAGAGTATAGGACGCACTCAGTCCCGGTCCCTGTGGTGGCCATGCCGATCCTGCACTGTGTCCCCGCTATCGCTGAGCGTCTCGACTCTCACTCCGCGTTCTGAGCTCACACTCCTGATATCCCTCCCCTCCTCAGCCAGCTCGCGATGTATCATCTCTCCATCGTCATCATGCCCGGGGACTTCCCCCTCTGACACAGGCCGCTGGGCAAAGTCCGGCTTCCTCAGCATCTTCCTGAATGCATCCGCCATAATCGCCGCATCCGCCCCGCTGAACGGGCCCTCATTGTTCGCGGCGCTGCCCGTACGCGAGATCGTCGACGCCCCATCGTGCAGAACAACGCTGGGATCACGTCCGGGCCCCCGCAATTCCTGGGCGCCGTGGATGGACCCGGCGTGGTCATGGCTACCGATGAAGCCGCCAGCGAGGAGCGGAGATGACGGCCCGCCGACATTGGCCATCATGGGTGAAGCGGAACCCATAGAGTTGCGGTTCGAGTCGAGCTCGGCGTTTCGTCGGCGCATGCGGCGGAGGATGAGGAAGACAAGCACGCAGGTCGCGACGATGGCGAGGAAGCCGAGGACTACGATCACTGCGATCGCCCAGTGTGGGAAGTCCTTACTTGCGGAGCTGGGTTGCACGGCGCCTGAAGGGCTTGCCGTAAGGGTACCGTCATCTGAGGTCGCGGTGAGGGAAGCGGCGGCGGAGGATGACGACGAGGCGGAGGCAGACGATGCCGCTGCTGCGGAGGACAATGATGAGGCCACGGAGTCTGCGTATGTTGTTTCTGTGACAACATCAGTTCTGAATTAGCATCGGAGGTCAAAAATAGGTACTCACGGACGGCTGTAAAAGTAGGCTGCGCGATCTGATTACCATCGAGGGTTTTATCGCTGGGTATGAGGACCCAGTAGAAAGGGAAGCTCTGGTTGAATCCATCCCATTTCACGCCATTGGCACCCCACCACGAGTCGTTCACTTGTGCATTGATGCGACCCGCCTGGTCTGACGGGTTGGGAACATTCCGGTAGTGCAGTATTTGCTGGCGCGAGTCGCCGTGAAAGAGGAAAATGTCGACAAGGTTGGAGCCTGTGTTGGTAATTTCTGGCCTCCGCGAGTTCCCTGTGACACGTCAGGATGTGTGTGGCTCACGAGCGGGAAAACGACTCACAGACGAACGAAACCCATTCATGCTGCGCTACCACAGTGCTGGCGGTAGGAAAACATGAAATGATGTTGTTGCCAGAGTTGATCTGGCAGTCCGTCAAAGCTTGGGCTATTGGACTCGATTAGCTGTAACCCGTTGCAAATGAGCACAGCTACTCACCAACTTCACTTTGGTCGGCAACCACCTGCCGCTTCACGCCTTTTGACGTGCTGGCAAAAGAATCATCACGCAGCCGCCTCCGCTTCAACGATCGCTTCCGCGGTGTTGATATTGGCGCTGAAGGCTCGTGAGCGTGAGCAGCAGGCGTCTGTGCTGGCCATGGGTTGTCGAAGGTACGTGAAGACATGAAGAAAGGAAATTGCGGCCGTTGAGGGAGATCTGCGGTTGAATTCAAGGGTTGGTCAAGGTTTAATGGGAAATTCGAGGGCACAACTTGCATTATCCAGGGTTACAGTAGAATAGCGGCGCGCCTGACGACGGCAGGCGTGAGCTGGACGGCGCGAACAGCGACGAGAGGGTCTTGAACGACGGCAGAGACGATGAGCAGAGCCAAAGGCGAAGAATTTCCATTCTCACACGCCGCTCCCATCTCTCAGGGACCCCGAACACCGCTTTTCCGTTTGCGTCGCCTGCCAAACTTGTTGCCTCTTCCTGTATCCTGCTCAACTCCCGCTTCACATTTTATGACCGTGAATCCTTCCCAGAAATGTCATCCTCCCTACAGCCTTAAGTACTAGCTGCTCTCAGAGCGTCTGCATATTCACGTCTCTGTATCATCTGATTTCACCTCGGTGCTTTTGAGAAGTTTATCCAGGTACATGATCCTCGTGATCCTGCACCTCAATGTTTTCTGGACCGAGCTCTTCCTTCGCGGCTATAGAGTGGTGCGCCGCCGTGGCCGCTTTATTTTCGATAACCAAAAATGTAGGCTGCTGAAACGGTGAAACCCGACCTTGCTTCAAGGCTTGTTCGAACCTCCGAGTTTCTCATTTTTAGGTCATTCAGGCAACGGAGTATGGGGGTTTTGAGTACCGTCAAGACAAAGCAAATCAGGTTTGCCCGGATGACCCTCATTCCTACGTGCCAGTTGGTAGGTTTTACGATCCACCTAGGTCACCTTCCGCCGAATACGTCTTCTCTTCCTCTAATCTCTAACGGTCCACGTTTGCTCGCGGATCGAGTGTTTGATTTACAGAGCGGCGAAACGACGCCGCAAAAGTTGCCAAAAACCACCTCCGTTCACGTTTCACGGGGATGCACAGGATGCACCGGCAACCTCCGTTTCTAGTAATAGGTGACCGGGGTCCACTTGTGCATGTCCACCTGTGCCAATCTTTTGAGGGTGCGTACATAATTTGACGTGGCGGATATGTATGATAAGTGCTTCGACAGATAAGTAGAGGAGGCCCGAGGCAGCCGTATGCCGAATGTCGAAGTTGGATTTCAAGTGCGTCGCGACATTAACCGAGAGGATGCCTCGCATCGTCGTTAGTGGGAGTTGTGAGCCTCGTGGAATGCATGCCTTCAGGTTCACTTCAACATACTTGCAATCAAAAGCTGTCTCTCATCGATGCGATCAACCCTCGGTCCTCGGTCCTCGGTCCTCGTGGCGTCTTTTAAGACGCGTCATGCGTGCGCAAGTGGACATCGACGCGTCTGCCAGATCATGATGTACTGCCGCGCGTCTGCCTATCTCTGGGTCCGTATATCCAATGGATATTATTCCTGCAATCTATGGATACGAATGGGACCAAGGCATCGTCCAACTGGCAGAAAGCTTCAATGACCACTTACTCAGTTACTGCTTGGGCAGTTCTAACAATCATCATGACGTGTTTGATACCGGCAAGATAGCCTAAAAAGCAACTCCCCAATCTAACTACTGGACACACACCATGACCATGAGCAAAACGACGCTAAAGGAGATCCGGGTCACCAGAGAGATTTCACGTCGTGAAATCCAGCGAGCTTTCTAATATCAGGATGGAACGTTAGGGGGAGCTGAATCCCCGTACGATAATCATCGCTCGGATGGGGAATTTATGACGAAGTCCGATTCAAGAACTGTGGCGCGTGTAAGTACTGGGGGAAAATTGCCTCTGATGAACTGAAATCGGCATAAACCCGAGATGGAATATATCAATTCTACTTACATGTATATGGTACTTATAGTATGTATACAATGACCAGAACCAACAAATCAGATTTTAAAGTCCATCCTATAACCAAGACGGTAGCAGTGAACTAGAACTCAAGAGCTGCTCCCATGACCCCAATTTCGGCCAGTCGATTTCTCGAGCCGTGATATTTTTACTGACCACAACTCCAGACCCTCGAAGTTTAAAGTCACGCCACGAGACTCGCGGAACAGCCAAGAGCTGCAATATGATATTCGACCACGCGATCTAGTAGGGCCATTGAGTCAATATCGACGCGGCATCAAAATATTAGTCCTTCCAGTAAACAGTTTGACTAACTCCATGTGGCGGCGGTGGCGGCCCCGCGCTCGTGGCAAATGTACGTCGCGAATATCTTGAGCGATCCGTTGATTTCGCGCCACTGAGCTCCTCGCTTCTATGCCCTGTTGTACATATAACGAGTCAAGAGCTGAGCGGGCCAGCGCTGAGCGGATGATGTGTAAAATGGGGTTGACGGAAGCAAGCGCTGAAATTGCCAATTGAAGCCGAATGCCGCATTATGTGGGCGTATGTGTGCTTGTTGTCCCAAGTGTACATAACTATTTTCGCCGTTGCTCATCCGAGTCCGACGATTCCATGATCCATGATCAAAGCATCCGCCTTGTTCAGATTCTCGAATCTTGCATTGTAAACCGCCGCGCTGCTCATGCTATTCCAACCCCATGTGCTTGTAATGCTAGACGGGCCGATGTCTTCCCAAAACGAGCATCAGAGACATTGGATAGTTGCTGCGCAGCAGGAACTTCTTGCGCCACTTCAAGGAGTCGCTTTTACAAGAGCCAAAATTCGACCGTTTCTGCTGGCTTATGGACACGCTCTTAACGATGCTATGACTGTAAAGCCCTTTCCAGGTTCCCCGATGTTTCTCTGGGCACTGTGTCGAGCTTGGCGCAATACTGCACTCTTGAGGTGGTTCACGGACCGCATTGCAAATTTTCCAACAGCTTCATGATCGATCGAGCACGTACCGTCCTCAACTTGGTCTACCCTCTGTACTCTTGTTTTCTTCGCACCCTTTTTCTCAATTCCACAATCGATCGAGTGGGCATGAAGGATATAAAAGGACGCAGGATGTTGTCGATTGAGGCTCAGCTCGATATCTACCCTTGCTTTCGACAAGACTTACCACACTCTTTGACTTCGCCACCATCACTATGAAGTTCTACAGCACCATCCTTGGCCTCGCCGCCATCGCCCACAGCGCGTCAGCTCACTGTACGTTATCTACTTCTTCGGGTCTAAAAGCATCGGCTAAAGCAGCGCCACAGACATCTTCAACGCCTTGATCACCGATGGCGCAATCATACCTACCGCGGTGCGGTTGCCCCAGAACAACTCGCCCGTCAAGCCCGTCACATCCCGGGACATGCGCTGCAACGTCGACCCCTTCCCCGCAACCAAAACCGTGAAGGTTGCTGCCGGCAGCACCATCGGCTTCACGGTCAACGTCCCCATCTACCACCAAGGCCCCGCCGCCATCTACCTCGGCAAGGCCCCTGGCTCTGCAGCTAGCTGGGACGGCTCCGGAGCCCACTGGTTCAAGATCGCCGAATGGGGCGCCCACTTCCACCCCTTCGGCTTCAAGAGCTTGAACAAGACCCGGCTCACCACGACCATCCCCAAGAACACACCCTCAGGCCAGTATCTCGTTCGCGTCGAGCAGCTCGGCCTCCACGTCGTCCCACCTGAGTCCTTCATGTCGTGCGCTCAAATCGAGATCACTGGTGGTGGACACGGTACCCCAGGACCGAAGGTCTCCATCCCAGGATACATCGGTGCTAATGGTAAGCATGCTCTGTTTTTCCTTCTTCCTTTGCTGGGCTCATGTCGCCTTGTCTAGATGCCAACGTCAACGTCGACATCTACCCTCCTTCCCCCAAATCATACACCTGCCCCGGCCCAGTCGTCTGGCGCGGATGAGCTCTTTTTGGTCCCCTGGAAGGATCTGTAGTATAGTTATTTTGTACCGCCCAAGTGGCTTAATTCCGATCCTTTTAATAATAACACCAATGTATCTTGAGTCACAGTGATCTTATGAAGACAGTTCGATAAAACCTTCCCAAATTATGACGACGATGACCATAAATAGATCACCAGCGCCACCCCCAGGCTGGTCGGAGTCGAGGCTCTTTCAATTTTGTGGGAGTTGTGATATAACCGAACGTTGTGGACGAGAGACTTACGAGCTTCAAGCCACGACGTCACGATCCCTATCTACTCTCCTCGTCCTTGGAAGCTATCCTTTCCAACGGTGTTTTTCCGAACTTCGAAGATAGAGACAAAACATGTTCAACTGTGACTATCTATCACTGGTCCGATTTTTGTTTCTTGGGAGGCCCCCTGCCTTCGTCTGTTCCAGCAGCAGCGTGTTTTTCCTCTAACTTGCGTTTTCGTGCGAGCTGGGCCTTTCCGCGCGTCGCCAGCGTGTCCCACTCCATCTGCAGATGCGCTTTGAGTGCGGGGATGTTCTTCATCGCGGACCCGCAGTGGAAGCACGCAAGATTCTCCTTCAGGAGCGCCTCATAGGGCGCCGGGTCCAGCTTTGCCATCTGGGCGTGCGTAATAAGCGAGTCTAACTGGAACATAAAACCAACCACACAGTTCGTTGAACACTTACTGTGGTGAAATATGAATCCTCCGCGTCGAGCCAGGAGAGCACCTCGTCCATGTGCAAGAAAAACCCGAGTTTCGGATGGAAGGAGTTGTAGTGTTTCTTGTGCTTCATCTTCTCCGAGCATAGGTCAGCCGAGAGGACATGGAGATGGAGATGCCTAGAATGTTCGGTGATATATGTAGGATGCATAAGACTGTAAACCCCGAGATCTAAGAGGCTGCTCACTGCATCGACGGAACGGCATGGAAGCCTGTCCAGATGTTCCACTTGAATCCATAGCGGTTTACCATCTCGGCCTCAATCTCTTTCCGAAGGGACTTCGCCGCCTCGTTGAGACTAGAGATAACCTGTTTGGCGCGTGTCCTGTCGCCCCTCAAGAGAGTTATCAGAGAAGCAAGCTCATTGGTCTCGAGCGGCGCGCTGGCTCGCGGCAGTACTAGAAAGTGGAACAAGGACTTGGGGAAGGCATCGTAAATCGTCAGCGTGGAATCAGTGTTGCTGAAGAGTATAGAGGCTGGGAGGGTAGCAGGATCTTTGAGCGCATAGGTTCTGAGAATTGTCAAGTTGGACATGGTGGCAGTACGTAGGAGTTGAAGACGTCAGTAATTTCAACCGAACCAGCTCGTTTCTCAGTCCAATCCGCTTCCAATTCTCGGACCTCATTCTCTCGCCATTGCTCTCAGTTTTGCCACTCAAGTACTCAAGGAGTAACATCTCATCGTTCTATTTCCGCGTAGCTGTATAAATATATAAAGATGCATAACAGAATACATGATTTCAGGAGGCAGTGCTGATTCAATGCGCAATGTGTGAGAGTAACTGTAAGGAGATTCGAGTCAGATGAAGCGGAAGCGGCAACGATAAATTTCTTGCTCAAGATAGGCGAGTGGGAGTAGTATGCTTTTACACCGGTGGGGTATATCTAATTCCGTGTGCAGGGCGTGATGTGTGGTGGGTGAGCGCTAGTAGTCTGGTCTGTTAGATGAGGTGCGCGTAGAGAAGGCAGTCACAGGCTAGTTAGTGACTACAAGTGTTGGCTGTCGTCCATGGCCCATATGTCGTGTTCGTGGATGTAGTACTGTCCAGGTGATGTGATGTGATTATGGGTCCGAGTCCGATACTGTGGTGTATTGCGGATTCCGCGCGGTCAAGTGACGCATGAGGAGCTCGTATCTGGAAAGGCATCGTCAGCGGCTCGCATACGAGAAGAAAGTAGAATGGTACGCACGTCAGCATGGTAACAGCACTATTTGGCACAGTGCGAAGCAGATTAATCGACAGGCCTCTATACAAGCCCGTCCAGCCCTCCTTCCTGATGAGGTTCTTGGTGGTATAAATGACGCCCCTCCTTGCGTGCCGTTTGATCATCCCGTCCGAGGATACGTCGTCCGCCAGCGGCCGCCGCTGCGTCTGCACTCGCGTCCGTATGACTTCGTGTGGGTACGTCGCGATGGATGCTGTCATTTTTGAGATGGCCGAGCAGAGCAGGATGGTCTGGCTGGAGAGGGGCACGTCTGAGTCACCTCGAGCGATGAGTTTCAGCTGCTCATAGAGGGGGAATTGGACCGCGACATGGGCGATACCCAGGAGACTCGGAAAGAGGCCGCGGTAAAACGCACGCGGGCCTTCGGTTCGGTATATCGTAAGAGCTGCGTCGAGGGTATGCTTGTACCGGACCTCTTCTTTACTTTGGGTCTGGGAAGTGGATTAGAACAGCCGACAAAAGGAACGTATTACTCACCATGAACCGTGTCTTGATAACCCACAGCGGATTCGTACAGATCGTGCTCGCAGCGCCGGCGGTCATGGCCGACAGGATATGCAGCGACCACGGATGCTCGCGCGCAGTCGGCTGGTAGCCCTTCGCCTGCGCAGCGGGATACAGACGTTCCTCGTTGACAGACCCCGCCATGGCCATTGGTGGCTCGCCGAAAAATCCCTTGATGCCGTCATACACAGCGAAATATATGGCCCAGGTGGGCAAGTAACCAAGAATGGTGGGCCCCAGGCCGCGGTACAGCCCGCGGAAGCCGTTATCTGTCAATATGGTTTTTACAGTGTCTGGAAAGTAAGTGAGCAAGTGCACCCGACGCAGTGAACGCTCTGCGACGTACCAACTATTCCTAGATACCCTCGTTGCCCTTGTATCGCTCGCTGGGCCTGCAACTTTGTCTTCACCACATCGAGCGGACATGTCGCGATGCTGGCAACCAAGCCTCCGCCCGCGCCAGCTATAGTCGCAAAGTATGAGTTAAATAATGAATTGAGCAGTTGCTTGGCTGTCGTATACGCTCACCGATCATGCTGTTTGCTGACCATTTGGGCTGTCGTATACCCATATCTTTGCCCCGCCAATGCGCGGGGAATCAAAGGCGCTCCTGCATTCCCTGCGTGTCCGATGGTCGCGTCGTGAGTGGTTGGAAGCAAGTTGAAAATCGTCCACCATTGGTTTGTCGTCGTCCCGGTTTTTGCCGGCGGCTAGTCTATAAAAGCACTCTTCATTACTATGCTAAAAACCAGCAAATGCTTGCCAGTACTAGAACTACACACATACATATCTGATGTACATAGAGTACAATCAAACGCCCCTCAGCCGTCCCAGCGACCCGGGCTACCCTTGTCGAACAAGGACACTTCCTAATCATGATGGGCTAGACGACGGAAATAGATCCACCCTAAGCAGTTAAAGCAGCTTTCTTCGCCGGCGGCGCAGCTTTGGCTGCGGCTGCCCGAGACCAAAGGCTCTGGCCTGTCACCCCCTCACACCACAACTCCATTTCCGTATAATCCCGGAGGACGTAAAATAACGCCAGCTGAGAGCTAATCTTCCGCGGCTCAGGCTTCTCAGGCCCACACCGCCTCGTCAGCACGACCTGCTGCAGGGCCGGGAACACCACACGATCACCGAGCGGCCACGGCTTCGCAGCGCCGTCATCGTCCACGGTCGACCACGAGAGATGTGTGAGTTCCGCCATCGGCAACACACGGGGTACGGTGGGCTCGCCCATGACGCGCAAGTGCGTCAGCTGGCGCAGGAACAGCCTGCCGCTCGGGGTGTCCATCGTGCCCTCCCATTGCGGCTGGCTGAGCAGCAGCGTCAGGTCCCGGCACATCGTATGCCTGAACTTCCTCTTCGCGATCGACGTGGCGAGTGTCCGTGCATCACACGCAAGCGCACGGACATTCGTGCATGCGCGGAGGATGTTGTACGCGGTTGGGGTATCCTCGCGTCGCAGCGGGGATACCCAGAGGTGATGCACGAGCAAACAGGCATTGTTGGGTGCCAGCGAACGTGGATTCTCCTCGTCACGGTGCACGAGGCGAGCGAACGCACTCAACTGCTTTGATGTGCTGAGTGTGATCGGCATCAGGGGTATGCACGCGCGTAGGGTGGAGTGGTACGTCGCGTGAGACACGCGGACGAGCGCGAGGTACGTGCTTGGGCTGTCAGCGCAGAATCCCAGCACTGCGTGCTGCAGCTCTGGGGGGAATTTCAGGAACGGGAACCCATCGTTGGCCCAGCTTTCGCGAATGCGTGTTCGACTCTGCTCAAGCCTAATTATGGCGGCCTTTTCCGCCTGGCGCTGGCGTGCTTG
Organism: Asterophora parasitica; assembly: GCA_018282005.1. Taxonomy (NCBI): domain Eukaryota; kingdom Fungi; phylum Basidiomycota; class Agaricomycetes; order Agaricales; family Lyophyllaceae; genus Asterophora; species Asterophora parasitica. Next base: position 52,052 of record JABCKV010000103.1, read on the forward strand.
TGCGAGATAGTTGGGGGGCCGTTTTTTGAGTGCTGGTGGAGGAACCGGGCGGCTGACCGAGGCGAGACTGTAGATGAAGAACAGCGCGACTGAAACGAGTGAAAGCGCGGTCCAGCCGAGACCCTCCACTTGGAAAACGGAAACGTGGTGGACAACAGATCCGAGGTCGAAATACATGCTAGTCACCTGGTTAAAACACAAAATGTGTTGGATAGATAAGCCACCAGACAACAACGACTATGCTTACAATAAACCTCTGGGGCGAGAAAGAGTCAAATGGCGGCCTTTACCCATATCATTATCGAGTGATATGCGATGCAAGCTTTTCCATGTGCCCGACACGAGGTTTTATCGAGAAACGAGTTGGTGAAACGTGTCCTACTGTGACAGTCGGGTAGAAGAGCATACGTACAAGGGTGTGCAAACACGCCTTTTGAAGAAACCTTGATGGTGGTGGTTACAAGCCAAGTTTGGCAGATCGGAGGTTGAAATTCCACTGCAACATTCAGGGAAGAAGCGTTCTAACAAGCGGGCACTCGAGAGCAATACATGGAGGGAGATAGAGATAGAGAGTGTGTAACACCAAGAACTCCAAGGCTCCAACTCCGACGACTAATCCAAGGCGCTTGTATTATATATGTACTATGGGTGAACGAAAGAAAGCTCTACTAACTCGACAAGTATGTGAGACGGACAAAGGGCAGTGGGGAGAGATGCGATATTAACACAAATCAAAGATCGAATCCCACCCAACAATCAACAATCAGTGCTGGCCGGACGACACATTAAAAGCGGTCTCGAGGAACTGCTTGATCTCCTTTTTGTGCTGGGCCTACGAAGAAGGAAGATCGTCAATTCATGAGTTCCGGTGGTAGGTGAGTACAAGTGAGGTTTACCTTGCTTCCAGTAGCGACGGAGCTGGTGGGGCCGCGGCCAGCGTAGTAGGGGTACTTGCCCTTATGGTGCTGTGTCTGGCTAGCAGCGGTGTAGATGCGGGGGCCGACGTAACTCCAAGCACCGTTGTTCAGGGGCTCCTCCTGACACCACAGAAGGTCGGCGTTGGGGTACTGGTCGAGATGGGGTGTGAGCTACGAGGAGGGACAGGGTTAGACACGCGACGAGGACGAGGAGGGAGGAGACGAACGAGGTCATAGGGGAAGGGTGAGATCTGCTCAATCCTGCTGATAGCAACATCCTTGATGCCCTTTTCTTCACGCTCCTGGAGCAGAGTATGGTATACCTGACCGGTGCAAAGAATGTGACGTTTGATCTCCTCGGGAGCGACCAAAGTGTCCTGGCTGGTTTCCGGGATGTAACGCTGGAAGTTCGTCTCGCCGACCATCTCTGAGAGCTCGGAGCGCGCGTTGGGGTGGCGCAGAAGACTCTTCGAGAAGAAGACGATAAGCTACAGAGGTGTCATGTGAGCGTTCGTCAAACTAGAAGGAAATGAGTGGCCTACGGGTTTGCGGAAGTCGCGGTGGATCTGACGACGAAGAACGTGGAACTAGTGAAACGAACAGGGTCAAGGTCCGCACGAGAGGTAGTTGAAGTTCAGCGCAGCTTACGTAGTTGGCGGGTGTCGTGGGGTACACAACCTGCATGTTGCAGTCCTGGTGCTGGCGCTCGATCTTCTCGGGCGTGGGGAAGATATGGGGGTGATCATCGCACAGCTGCAAGAACCGCTCGATGCGTCCACTTGAATGCTCCGGTCCCTGTCCATCGTAACCATGTGGCAAGGTCATGACGAGACCAGTGCGCTGGAGCCACTTCCTCTCGCCAGCAGCAATGAACTGATCGATGATGACCTGTGCATTGTTGGCGAAGTCACCGAACTGCGCCTCCCACACGGTGAGCGAGTCAGGCGACACGAGGGAGTAACCGAGCTCGAAGCCGAGGGTGCCGTATTCGGAGAGGGACGAGTTGCAGACGACGAAACGGGCCTGGGAGGAACCGAGGTCGTTGAGGGGGATGTACTGCTGCTCGTTAACCTGGTCGTGGATGACGGCGTGACGCTGGGAGAAGGTGCCACGCTCAACATCCTGACCGGACACGCGGACGTGGATCTTCTCGAGGGCGAGGGACCCAAATGCAAGTGCCTCAGCGGTAGACCAGTCGATATTCGTGCCCTCTTCGACAGTCTTACCGCGGGTGGCAAGGATACGCGCAAGGTTCTTGTGAGGGGTGAAGCCGGTGGGGTACTGCGAGATGGCCTTGCCGATACGCTGGAGGGTCGCCTCGTCGGTACCGGTAGCGCGGGTGGGGAGAGTCTGGTCAGCAAGCTGCTTGGGCGAGGGGAAGCCCTGCCATGAAGCGGAGAGCCACTCCTTGGAGGTGGGGACGTAGTCCTTGGCAGCGGTGGCGGCCTTCTCGAGCATGCCCCACACCCACTTCTTGTGCTCCTCGATATCCTTCTCGGTGAAGGTACCGCGGCCCACCAAGAACTTGGCGTACTGAGTAAGAGGCGTCTGCTGCTTCTTGATAGCCTCGTACATACGGGGCTGTGTGAAGGAGGGCTGGTCGGTCTCGTTGTGTCCGTGGCGGCGGTAACAGACGATGTCGATGACAACGTCCTTCTTGTACTTGGCACGGTAGTCGGCGGCAAGCTGGCAGACGAAGGTCACGGCCTCAGTGTTGTCGCCGTTGACGTGGAAGATGGGGGCGTCGATGGACTTGGCAATGTCGGAGCAGTAGGGGGTGGAGCGGGAGAATCGAGGGTCGGTGGTGAAGCCGATCTGATTGTTGACGATCAGGTGGATTGTTCCTCCAGTGCCGTAGCTGGGGAGGTTGTGGAAGCCCATGGTCTCGTAGACGACACCCTGGCCGGCGAACGCGGCGTCTCCGTGGAGGAGGACACCCATGGCGGTGGTGTGAGAGGTCTCGTCGCCCTCAAAGTGCTGGATGGCACGTGTCTTGCCGAGGACGACGGGATCCTCAGCTTCGAGATGCGATGGGTTGGCAACAAGGGACAGCGAGACCTTCTTGCCGGAGGGTGTGGGACGGACGTAGTTGGCACCAAGATGGTATTTAACATCACCAGCGGGCCAGCCTTCCTCATCACCAGTGAACTCGTTGAGGATAGCCTCGATGGGTTTCCGGATGACGTTGGCGAGAACGTTCAGACGGCCACGATGGGGCATGCCGATGGTGACATGTTTCACACCATTGTCGACTGAACGGTCAATGAGAGCCTTCATACCGGGAATGAGAGCCTCGCAACCCTCTAGACCGAAACGCTTCTCATTTGGGAACTTGCTCGCGATGAACTTCTCGAACGACTCGGACCAGATGAGACGATCGAGGATCATACGCTTCTCCTCAACGGTATAGTTCCAGGGTTTAGGAACCTCGATGCGCTCCCTAATCCAATCGCACTGCTCCTTGTCGGGGATGTGCACGTACTGAATACCGACAGCACCGCCTAAAATATCGGACGTCAGTGTGGTGTTCTCGACCAGGAGAAAATGGAACATACAGTAGATGCGTTTGCAAAGACCAATAATTTCGCTCAACTTCATCGTTTTCCGGTCATTTGTGGCGAAATGGGGCAGGATGCCAGGGCCGAGAGTGATGTCCTTCTCGAGATCGCGGTCGGTGAAACCATACCGACTCAGCTCCAGCTCTGGCGGTTTCACGTCGGCGAGATCGGCGTCGAGAATTCCAAGGGGGTCCAATTCGGCGACGTGGTGGCCGCGCACTTGATATGCACGGACGAGGAGTTGCACCTGGCCAAGCAAATCAGAATGACATCATCCTGGGATTGAACGCGGCGAAAACGAACCTTCAAATGGTCATCAAGCTCTGCACCGCCGTTGACGTGCAAAGCAGGTGCACCGTCAGCAGGATGGGGAAGATGGTTCGTCGGAGGAGGCTGAAACGCCTGTGGGCTTGTCAAGCCCTTGTCGAGGCCTGAAAAGTAGGCATCCCACGAAGCATGCACTGATTTAGGATCCTGCCTCCAGTGACGGTACATCTGGTCTGCGTAGTACGCATTGGTGCCGTTTGCGAACGGGTCATTGACAGAAGGCGGCTGGGCCGTCGCTAGGGAGCGGTGGGGCGCCAGCAGCTGCGTAGGGGCAATTTTTACAGCCCTATGCGCAGCGGGAAGGCGCCTGAAAACCTGCCTAGACAGCATTATGTAGAACGGAAACGGGCCAGATAGTGGAGGGCCCTAGTCGTGGTGGTGGTGGTACGGAAGAAAGCGTTGGACGTTATGACGAGCAACGCGGGCCTGTGTTTACCGATGTTTTTTGGTCGGTCGGCTCGGCAACTCGGAGCTTGACATCGGTCGGACACGGGATTCTCGCGCTCACCATGTTCCCGTCTCCGGTCGGTTTAAAAATGTACAGGCATAGGGCGCCTAGGGCATTTATACTCGATGACTCTGCGCTGCTTTTTTCCGCGGCGGGGAACACCACTACCAGTTTCTCAACACTGTTTGCTGCCAGGGTCTTTCTCGAAGCCATGCTCGGATGTTGCTTGAAACAGGCTGTACGCGACGGCTAATTACCAGAACCTGCCAGTGCTCTTGGCCGCAAGAAGCTTACGCTTGCTGTCAAGTAAGTATCGGCCGATTCACCCGCACCCTTAACTTCCGTTGTGTTCAATAGCAAGCAGCTGCCAGTGTATATATATGTACGTCGAGGCTCAAAAGTACAATGAATATAGTTCCATCGATCCAACAGCGACTCCACACGGATTCCGAAGCTGGGGAATTTTAGTATGATGGTACCTTCCCCGCACAAACTATTTGTTCGGATTGCGCGCGGTTGACCGGCACTCACGAGTCACGACAGATTGACCACTCGCGATCCGTCAACTCGAAGTCTCATACCTGGGTGCTTCACAGTCGATTCTATGGTCCTAGCGTCACTCACGCAACTGGAACTGATGATGATGGCAGATGGATCTAGCGTTGAGAAATAAAATGAAATTGCAAAGTTGTGACGTTGCGAAGGTTACCAGAAGGTTTGAACTTCGAGATATTGACCTCGCTCAGTAAGGCTTGGAGGGAAAACGCCGCCACAGCATACCGAAAAGAAGAGGAATCATAGACGCACACACGTTTCCATGGACCATGCTTCAAGCGTTGAAACGAGAACAGCGGTGAGGGGGGTCGAACGCCGCGCAGCTTGATCCGGATCTCTTGTAGTAAACAAAATCATCCCCCCCCGCAAGCGCGTGCGAAGGACAGTTCATTCGATAGCCAGTATAACAATAAGGTGGGTAACGAGCGAATCCTGGTATCCAGTTTGGCACCTGATGTCCGCGAAACATTGGGGTCCAATGGCATTGGTGTGGCGCTGAGCCATCTGAGCGACATTGCTGTCTATTTCCGCCTCCCCACGCTTCAATAAAATCCTCCACCGTCACATCACTCCCGATGTTGTCATATCAGCTCTTCTGCACTGGCTTGACCGTTATTATCTCCCCTTCGTGATACCACTGCACAGTCACATACTCCCATCCGCTAGTAGTCTTGACTGAGCGTAATAGCTCTTCTGAATTGACTTTCTCCGAAGGGGCTCGGATCCAGAACGATGACCCAGGAAGTGCTGCCGTCCCCCCTTGCACCATAGGCTTCCGCTCGACAGACTTTGCTGTAGCGATGATCGGCTCCTCAGATTCACAGGCAATGCGAACCTTGGAGAGCAGGCACATCTAGGGCATGTAGCCACTGCGTCGAGAAGAGTCGAAGGGTGCTGTTTGTGACGTTTGTGACGTAGGAGAGATAGAGGTAGTGCAGTGCCGGTGTACTGGAGATGAGGTGCATCAGGATGCTGCCGGGAAGTGGGGATTGCTGAAGAGTAAGCACTTCAAGTTGGTAGGCTGGAGTGGCTGGTCTGGTGCTGAGCGAATGGGTGAGTTTCAATCGATTCCGTGCACAATAATGTACTTACTTGGGTCCAGAACTCATTGCAACATCCCATCCACCGAGTTTGATCTCCTTGAGCTTCTTCCACCCTGCAAAGGCGGTCTGAGGTTCCCCGATCTCCGGATGCCATCTTCCCCTCAAATATCGCATCAAATGGCAGGCCATGGCCTCCTCCACCTCCTCCAGCCCCCGGAGCGCCTCAAGGAGGGGCTGACGGACGCACAAATGCAAGGCAGGCAGATTCAGGCGCACGATGTGCGGTGCTGCCAGTAAGTTCGCTAATGTCTCTTTAGAGAAACGAAAGAAATTGCACTCATCGACTAAATAGTACAGCCTAGTCCAGTTCCCGCAAGGCGCGAAAGTGCGGAGCCAAGGCATGTCGAAAAAGGCGTGCCAGGCGATGTTGTGACATATCTCAGCGTTCAGGTATCGAAAGGATGGACGAGAACGGTAAATAGGGATGATTCGAACCGTGTGTGCGTTGATGAAGTGGTATGGTCTTCTGTCATAATATTGTCCACTGAAGAAGGCGTATGAACAGGTGAGATACGTCGAAACGTATTGTTGAGAGGGGAGAACGGCATGAATGCGATCATATACCACCTGGAAATTTGTATCAAAGGGCAGCTTTGACTGGAGGGGCACGATCTCAATACGGGGAGAGCGCTTCGAGGCTCTTTTCGACATGACGACACGACTTCGAGGGCAACAGTGCATGATGTATCGCCTTTGTGCAAGAGTGCTTTGCCAGCGGTAATCTCTGTTCATCGACGTGAATGGACGTCGCGGAATGACGGAGGGCCCGATTTTGTAGAAACGGCCGTGTGCCAACGCCCGACATCATTCAGGCTTTCGTTGAAAGCTCTTATTTCCAGCAGAACGAGTCGCATGAGTATACTCTCAGAAGCCATAATTAACTCAGCACGCACCACTTCTTTGAGATCCTCGGTTTCACGAAAGACTATGAGGAGCCTGATACCAAAGAATGCTGCCTCGGCGCCTTTTTCAAGCACCACATTGACATACAGTCTTTCTCACCCGGATTGCGCTCACGTTTCCTGGGCATTTCATAGGAGGCATGCCACATCCAGAAATCCGAGTTCATTGCGTCCGAGTGGTAGATCTTGTACTTTGTACAGTCGAGTTCAATTTCTGGCCAAAAAGGGCTGTCCGAACCAACAGTGAGCTTTACACGACTCTCGCCCAATTTGACCACGAGCACACTGGCACAAGAACTTCGAAGAGTTGAGAGCAAGATTTTAGGGCCCTTGTACTAGACGATCGTCTTTGGCTCCTGACATGAAGCGGAGAATTATGAACGTCATGCGAGGTCTTTGCGAAGCGTGGTTGTGGTTGGGATACAAGTTGAAGTTCTGTTGGGTCCAACGTGACTCCCACGGATCAAGCGTCGATGATCATACTTAACGGTCATGAACTAGAACGCGCTTGGTCCGTCCCTCAGCTGAATCGGCGCGTCTTGCTCTGACGACGCCAACCAACTGACGACCATTGTTGCTCGAGTCTCTTATGTCACAATGCTCTCGAAGCTCTGAATGTTCTGACTCTGCCAATCGATCAGAATCTTCTGAACATACTAGTGAATCCGACGTTTTTGCTCGAACCACTGTCAACCTATCGCCTTTGAGAGAAGACGACCGTAGGCGCGTTGGTCTTGCTGCTCAAGGTCTCACACCAATCTCGTCTTTTGTTGTGAATCCAAAGACGGACTCTGGTCTGGAGTATGCCCACCTGTTGCAACGGGATGCAAGCGACAGCCTGTTTCGCCTTCATGTTTTGCCTCCGTGTTCTGTTGTTCACCGTGACGACCTCAATGCAGCTGACTAAATTGGAATTCGCATGGGGGATGAGTCCTGGAACTCTCCACATTGATTGTCCTGCCAACGTCTTACCGCGTGAGTGGTGGATCATTACCGAAGTATAAGGTCAAGCTTAAGGTCATTCACAGTCACCGCCGACATGAGCAGGCTACTTGACTAAGGCTGCTGGATGCTGATGCCGGAAAGTGGGGTTCTTGAGGTCATTGCGTGTGGAGGAAATGTCCCTTTCTCTCAGCTCCTTAATATACGTGCATCACCAACCTTTACAGAAGCTGTACCATTCAGTCCTTGGTCATAGGACCCGACGTACAAATATACGCTCATTGCTTCCAAAGCCATGACAGACGCGTCATTCACTGCCCATCTACTTCTGCTACTGCTTCGACCGTGCCTGTTGCCCACGCATATATCCTTTTCGCTCGCTCCCTGCCATAACATCCCATGTCCACCCTTGTTTCGTCATCATTGGCCGTATATTTGCCGACCCCGCCTATCTGCGTATGTTAATCGACCTCAAGGGCAACAATCAAGGTTTCAAGCTCGTCTGCATCCAATGCCTGCAACATTATAACAAATGGATCGGTTGCGTCATACCGTTAGATTCTCCTTTCTATGGTCTCCCGAAGACACCCGCGATGGACTTCACCTATCGGTACGGCTTACCACCTTTGTTGGGCCGCCTGGACCGTACCTTTTATGTCAAAGATGTGGGATCTGTCAGTGACATCCACAGAGGTCTGCAGTGCACTCGCGGCCTGAGTGCGCTGGAAGAACGCCAGTGTGAAGTAGCCGCAGAGAAAATCCATTTTCCTGGGTAGTTCGTGGCGCTAGACTCACTGTAGAAAGACATCTACAATCGAAAGTTACGCCATGACGAAATTGGGGGTGGAGTTGAAACAATGCAGGATCTTCTAAATAATAATGGCCATTGGCCAGCGCGTAGGCTGATCCGCCTGGTCTCGTCTGGTCCGGCACCTTTGCTGCAATTGCAGTTTGCTTGGTCTTGTTGTGAGAACGATTAAACAGGTTTCCCGTGAGTTACTTGGCGTAACTTACGTTGCCAACGTTGAATCTAATGTCCCACTACACTCGCAGTTCTGAATGTTCTGATAGCGACCATTCTACCAATCTATCAGGATCCTCACATGAATCCTATGATGAAAGTTCCATCTTTGCTCGAACCACTGTCAACCTACCACCTTTGAAGGAAGATGACCGAAGGCGCGTCGACCTTGCTGCTCAAGGGCTAACACCAATATCTTCCTTGGTTGCGAATCCAAAGACGGACTCTAGTCTGGAATACGCCCACCTTTTGCCACGGGATGTAAACAATAACCTGGTTCGCCTTACATTTTGCTTCGGTGTTCGTGTTGTTGTTCATCCTCCTGATATAGCTGACCAAATTGGAATTCGCGTGGGGGATGAGTCCTGGATCTCTTCACGTTGATTCTCCAGCCAATGTATTGCCGCGTGAGTGGTACTACAATGCCGAAGTATGAGATTGGGCTCATGGAGGTCGTCCACAGTCACCGCCGACATGAGCAGGCTGTTTGACCAGTGTTGCTGGATGCTGATGCCGGAAAGCAGGGTTCTTGAGATAATGGCGAGTGGAGGGGATGTCCCTTTCGCTCAGCTCCTCAATGTACGTGCATCACCATTCTTTGCAGGAGTTCATGTATATATTTGATCATAGGAACCGACGTATAAATACACGCTCATCGCTTCTAAAGCCATGACAGACATCGTCATTCACTGCCCACCCACTTCCGCTACTACTTCAAC